>CAEFZY010022979.1:0-130145 GCA_903066815.1 Brachyrhaphis roseni | reverse complement strand
CTTTCTTTCTTTCTTTCTTTCTTTCTTTCTTTCTTTCTTTCTTTCTTTCTTTCTTTCTTTCTTTCTTTCTTTCTAATAGCTCATCGTCACGATAAAATCTTGCTAGTGTTTTCTGTGTAGTCTGATAGAAACTGATAAAACAATTGTAAAAATAAATAAATAAAAATCGTATGCCTTTATTTTGAAAGGAGTACAGGAAACGCATCACGTTCTTATAAACACAAACCGGAAATGTGTTTGTAGCTTAAAGCTAACGCCAACTACGTGGTTGGTTTGCTGTTAAACGGTTAAATATAAATGTTTTTTTGTTAACGAGTTGGTCTTTTAAACTGTATTTATAAGGAAATAGTCCCGGTAAACTCGGTAAGCGCTCTTCTTTGTTTTAGTAACATTCAATAGCTCAGTACTGAGTGACTTACAGTAGCTTTATGTTCACCCGCTACTGGACTTTGGTTATTTATTATTCATCGTTTGTGTTTTATTTCCAGACAGAGAGCTGTCTTCCTGCTCTGGGATCACTCCGCCGCCTTCGCTGCGCTCTTCGGCCTCGTTTCCAGCCTCAGTCGGTGGATGAGCCTGGCCAGTCGCCGCCTTCCTAGATGAAGATGTCCCTGGCTCAGCGAGTCTTCCTCTCCTGGATCTTCGCCCTGGTCTTCCTCATCATGCTTGCCCTCAAGCTGGACTCCAAAATCCACTGGAACTGGTTCCTGATCTTCCTCCCCGTCTGGACCTTTGACACCATCCTCATCCTCATGCAGATCGTGGAGATGGCGGGTCGCTGCAAGCCGGACTTTGACCCCAGGGACGAGGAGAAGAGCGTGAAGAGGAGGCTGTGGTACCTGACAGCACTGCTCCTCAAGCTGGCCTTCTGTCTGACTCTGTGCTCCCGGCTGGAGAAGCTGACGGACATCTGGGTCAGTGTGGTGTGTGTCCCACTTTGGGTGCTGCTGGGTGGAGCGCTGCTGGAACTGGGATACAGTGTTTTCCACTACAGGAGGGACTGAACCCTTACAAAAGGACACATTGTTATTTTTCTATATATTCACCTCTTAACTGAGGATGCACAGTTTTAGTTATTATTTTTTAAACCAGTTGTATGGGACTGCACCATGACAAGAGAAAACTTTGGTATCATTTTCTCTCCACAGTAGGAGTTCATTGTCATTGCCTGACTAAATTGCACTTTGCTTTAGATCTGACAACTTCACCTCAATTTCAACATGTCTGGGATTGTTAAATTAAATCCAGCCCTCTTTTAAGTTTTACTCACAATGCCGCTTTTTAACAATTTTAAAGTAAAATAATAAAAAAAAGAGACTTAGGCTGGTTTTGAGATCCTCCATGAATATCATTTATTAATTTTTACTGCACTGTGTCAGAGGTTTTATGCTATTTTATTCTCCAAGGTGATAAAAGTAAATAGTTATGTGGCTGGATTAAATATTATTTACCGTACATGTTGGCTGTATCTGGGAAGGACAAATATATTTATAAACCTTGAACTGTATTTTGTCACATTATCACCACAGATGTCAATGCATTTCATGGGGATGTTATGTGATAAAGCAGCGCAGCGAATAATGCAGAATCTTAAAGTGGAAAGGAAAAAATATATGATTCTTATTCTAAGAATAAAACCAGAATAAAACATAACTGAAAGTGTGGAGTTTGTTTTTGGGCACTTCAGTAAACATTTTAGTCATTTTTAATTTCAATAGCAGCTGCCAGTGTTTCTTTACTGAAATATTCAGCCTCAAATATTTATTCCCAATAACTCTGAGCAGTTTCCTTGTCTCTAACTCTCCCACCTGAGCCTCTGCAGCCACTCCTGAGACTGCTTCCTGATTTTTGCACGTTTCGTTCTTTATGTACTACCCTCTTTTCAAATTTGTTTTTAAAAGAAAAAAGTGCCTTATGTTTGTCTATCATTAAAATCCTTAAACATTGAAGATGTAGCTGTAAAGTGAAAAAATATGAAACAGTTTTTTAAGTCATTGTTATTGCAAAGTGAAACACTGGTATGATTGTGTTGCAGGATAAAGTATGAATATAAATAATTATATAACTAAATTGATCATTTATTTTAAAATGGAAAATATAACAAAGTTCTATAGTTGTTTTTATGTGTACAAGGCATATCATTTTAACTACTGCACTGTGTGCTGCAAGACATCATAAATTAACTTTTTACTCATTTATATTAGTGGGTGAAGCTCATAACTGCTTATAACCAATCAGATGTTAAGTTATGAAAAGCTTGTTTCATGGTGAAGTTCAGGATAGAAACTATAAAATAATAAAGTACTGAAATTTTTCTTCATGTTTGAGGTCTAAGCCATGAATCTAAAATTTAACAATTTAATAAATTATTGACACAAACAGGTAGGCACACATTCACATATTAATTTAATGTATTTATTTGCACCATTTATTTCAATTATGATAAATATAAGACAGGATTTAATGATTAGTTTAAAAATAACTGGATAGACTGATGAGTAAAAGAATGAACTCAATTGAATAGAGAATCATCTCTAGAAATATTCAAATCTTTTATGCACACTTATCCAGATGTATAAAATGATTCAGTCGTTCCTGCGGCTGGGGCAGAGTGGAGAGCTCCCTCAGGTGGAGAAGTTTAAATGTTGAATCTGTAAGAACTGATTCAACTCAAACGTTTCCATGTTTCACTCACATGCAGAGACAATTTAACTTGGGTTTAAAAGTAACTCCACACGTTGCCATGCTTCATCCTGAAGCATCTAATCAGTAAATTAAAACTTAGAAAAAACAGGAGACGCTTAGTAACTTAGTCAACATTTAGAACCATTTATTGAGAGGTTCTGATCAGAGTATAAATCACACTACCAAGTATTATCTTAGGAAATAAAATGTATTTACAACAAAATCTTCACATACATCAGTTTCAAATAAAAACAGACAGTAAATGATATAAATAAGCTCTATGGAAAATAAAACCTGTCTTACAAAAAATATATGCAATTTCTGTATACATTTTCCTCACACCGGTGCTAATAACATCTAGACTGTACAGTTTTGGTACTTACAGTATAATTTACAGCCCTGTGTGTGTCAAACAGTCCAGTCTGAAAACAATTGATAGAATCTGATTTTGGAGTGTTATAAACAATAAAAATCCTGCCCACCAAAGCAACAGTAAGATGATTTACAGATCAGTGGAGGACCTACCGACATCTCCCTGTTCGTGTTGCTCAGCGCCCGGCAAAAGTATTTAAAATGGTTTCCACACTGTGTCACGCTGTAGCCACGAGTTTCAATCTTTTTCATCGGGATCTCAGCTAATAGAGAAGCAAAATATTTAACAAATAAACATAATTAATTCGCAATCAGCACCGATTCATTCTGATACCACTAAATAAAAATCCAGTACAACTAATTACCGACAGAAGTTACCTAATTAGTGGGCAGTTTGTAACGTAAATTCATTTTAAATACAGCTTCTTCACAGCAGGATGAAGACCAATGAACACAGCAGAACCAAAAGAGAAAAAAAGTTTTGAAGAAAGTTAAAACAACAAAAAAAAAGCCACATTTTAAACATATCCGGACCATGACCTCCTCTATGAAGCACGGCGGTGGCTCCATCATGGTGTGGGACTCAGTAGCTGGTTAGAGTTGATTCTAAGACGGCTGGAGCTAAATATGAGGCTAAGACTGTAGACCGGGAGTCTGCAACTTGCGACTCTGGTGCTGCTATTGGCTCTTTGGTCTTTCTTAATGGCTCTAAAGAACTTTGGCTAAAAATTAAAAAGGAACCAGTTAATGTTTTTAAACACAAATATAGTAACAAGTAGTGTTTTTAAACTGTTTTTATTTCATTTTCTTGCAGTACATATGCACTGAATTTCCACAAAGAATTACAAAGTACCAGTTTTAGTTTGCTTTTCCTTGTCATTAAACTGGAATCTAAATAAAATTCAGTAAGTAAAATTCTGGTTCTTTAAAAATGACAAGAAATTCCTAGAGTAAATGACTTATTTGGCTGTCTTAAGCACAAAAAAGGCTCTTTATATTGGAAGGGTTGCAGACTCCTGGTGTAGCCCTAAATCTGACTGGACAGCTTGAAACTGACGTCCACTCTGAATGAGCTTACAGCTGCACCTGCAATGAAATGTGGTTCTAAAAAGACCTGATTTAAGGGGAGATGAATTTTTTACAGGTTTATTTACTAATCAGTCGACTTCTGGAGGTCATTTGTTGCACAGAATTTTATTTCAGGGTATCAGAGAAAGGAGAAAACAGATTTCAAAATGGTAAATCATGTAACCTTAAGTTACTTTGTGTCGCTCTCTCTCTTGAAATCCCCATCTAAGTTTGTGGTTGTGACATGACTAAACGTGAAACAGATATCAAAACATTTGCAACGTACTATGAAGATGATTGTTTTCAGATTGGCTTGAGTACCTAAAATAGGAGTTTTATGAGCAAAGCTAAGCTGTGCACAGGCACAGACACACGGGTCACCAAAGCGAATCGTGTTAAAGCCTTCGTACGTCTGCTGACCAAAAAGTGAAGTGAGCTCCTTAGCTTACATTCTCTGGCGCTGTTAAAATACTCGCAGAGCGCATCCTCGTCTTGCTGCGTCACAGCAACAACGTCTAATTTGTGGAATAGTTGCCTTTTAAAGGAAGGGTGAACCGTCAAATATTTTAACAAGGCCTTGGCATAAGTAGGGCAATAAAAGCAGAAGACATGGAGACATTCATATCGAGAAGTCTTTCTGTGTTTGTGGCGTTTGTGTCCTCAGAGGCTGCTTTAGTGAGTCCTGCAGCCCCGCCGACGTGGCAGGTTTTCCCTGCAAGGAGTCCTTTACTTTTGGCCCTTTAGAGGGAACAAGTGTCCGAGCGTCCGACCCAGGCTTGGAGGAAGACCCTCGGGGGTCGGTGTGAGGTTTGGATCTGCTGTCTGATAAGGAGAGGGCGAACGGCTGGTGAGCCTCCATGGGTTTAAAGAGATCGAACGTGAAGAGCGTCCGTGCTGGTTTGTGTTCAGGCTTCTTCCTGGTCTCCTCTCTGCCGCTGTCTTTCTCCTTCTTGCCGTCCTTCTTCGCCTGCAGCTGCGTGTGTTTGTGTGTCTTTCCATCCTCCCTGCCTGGTTTTCCAGACGCGCTCGTGTCCTTGCCCTCCTTGTGGCCGCTCTTCTCCTTCTTCCCATGTGTGGACTTGTGTTTGTGTGAGCCTCCGTCCCGGCTGTCCTCTCCGTCCGGCCGGGACGGAGGCGCTCCCCTGTCCTTGTCGTGCTCCTTGTCTCTCTTGAAGTGGGTTTGTGTTTTGGAGTCGGCCTCTTTGGCCCACTTCTCGTCTCTCTGAGCAGAAGGCGCGGTCAGGAAGCCTCGATTTCCCTCTTTCGTCCGCTCTTCATCCTCCTTTTTCTTTATCTGCGTCAAGATCAGAGTGCCCCCGTCTCTTCCTCCTTCAGTCTTGAGCTTCTCCCTCTCTCTGTCTTTTCCTCTGTCTTTCTTCTCCTTGTCCTTACTCCTGTCCTTCTCCTTCTTTTCTTTAGTCCTCTCCCTTTCGTCTCGTTCTCTTTTACCTTTATCGTTCTCTTTTTTGATCTGTGGTGTGCTGTAAGCACTCGTCGTGTCGTCTTTAGTCTTGTCTGGCAACGCTGGCTTTGGCTGCCGCTCTTCCTCCACATCACTTTCCTTCTTGATCTGCTGTGAGGACTTTAGAGACGCTGCGTCCTGTCCAGCGTCCTCCTGACCCGGCAGTCTTTGATTCGTCTCTGCGCCGCCCTTTCTGTCCTCCTGTAGCTCTTCCACTTTAATTTCCATCGGCGTGGGACTGAAGACAACCTCCTCTGATTCATTTTGGACCGAAGGCAGAGACTGTGTTCCTGGCAACTCCTTCATCTCTTCTTGGCCATCTTCCTCTTCCTCCTTGAAATGATGCATCAGCGTTTGAGACAATGGCTCCTCTCGTCCCTCCATGTCCTCGTCCTCCACCTTTCTCGCCGTCTGTACTGCAAAGTCACACTTGTTGCCCTCTTCCTCCACATCTTCCTCCTGTTTGATTCTATGCAACGCTTCGCTTAGTGAACACTTCTCCTCCTCTTCCTCCTTCTTCCTCTCCTCCTGGTGATGGTACTGTTTGAGCCGGATGTGCCAGGCCAGGCTGCAGACAGCCGAGACGGTCTTGAACTGGTGGACGACTCCTCTGGGGATGAAGTAGATGTCGTCGTGGTAGAGCTGGATGCGAGCGTATCGGATCCCCTCCCTCCTCAGCTGGTTCAGCTTGGCGTCGTCGATCCACTGGACGCACTGGAGGTGCGGAGACAAGAGGACACAACGCTTAGCTAGCTCTATTTACTCTTAATGTTCACCAAATTTATTTTAGAAACAAAACAAAACCCAACAGGATAAATTTGTTGTTCTTTTTTTCTCTTTAATTCAGACATTTTCTTCCTACTTTGACGTTAATGCAACTTTTGACTATCTGGTGGTGTTCATTCACTAGATACATTTATTTTGACAAAAAACATTAATCCTACCAATATTTACTAAATTAATTATGTTAAAACATTTTGGTAGATTGTTCCACAGTGGGAGAGGATAAGGAAAAAAAAGGGAGGATACAAGGAGTGATAGAAGGACTAAAGTACAAAAGAAACTAAAAGAGGATAGGAGGACGTATCAAAAAAGAAAGGAAATACAAGAATAAAGTTCAAAAGGATGGAAATAAGAACAAAAGGAAGCACAGAAAAAAGTGAGTGGAAATGATAGAAGGGGGGACAGAGGGAAAAAGGAATAAACACAAAAAGAACAACAGAAAGGAAGAAAATACAAGAAAGAAATGAATAAAGGAGTGACGAAAGGTAGGACTGAACGAATGTCGAGGAGGAGGAAGTGCAGAAGGAGGGAAGGAAAGTAGGAAAGAAATGAGGAAAGGATGTATAAGTGAAAGGAAGGAGGAAGAAAACTACAAAACTTCTGCCTAATCTCATTTATTAAAATCTCAACTTAATTTCTGCCCACAAGAACAGTGAGTAAATTAAATCTGAATTTGTTTAATCTAAACTGGCTTCACGGTTGCTAAACATGCATTTCACGTCACCATTAATTTGTCTATTGTCTGCAATAAAAACACTTTTAGACTAAAAACAGAGAATCTAGGCAGATCCTCATTTGCTGGCAAGTTGAGTTAATAGTCAGCGGTTTAGCAGATAATTTACATTACACACAGTACCCAGATTTACTGTCAGCATGGAAATAATTAGTGGGGCAGTAAAGGAAGAAGAAAGGAGCATTTACACGAATCGCACGCTGCTGGAAAGCTTAAAGAAAGAAACGCCCGTCCAAACCTGCGACAGCGGCGGCTCATGGAGGTCCAGCTGCAGCCTCATGACCACGTCTGGGAAATCTCCGGCGTGGAAACACACAACGTCTTTGGTGATCCGGGCGGGAGTGTCGCTGCTGTGAATCAACATAACATAAAAAAAAAAAAAAAAAAGCAAGCTTGAGTAAACCACAGGCTGGGCAGCTTCAGACCTCCCAGCATGCACTGCGGGAGGATCTGGAGAAGCGAAACGGATCCTCTGCACTCACTCCTCTCCGCAGCGGACGGCCTTCAGCACGCCGACAGCGGCCGTGGTCTGTCGCTCGAAGCCCTGACCGATGTGATCGGCGTGGGCTCTGGTCCGGTCCTCGAACAGCATCTCTCTGGGCTCGCTGGTTCTGGGCAGGTACTGAAGGTTCTTGATCTCGTTGGTGGACCTGCAACACATCCAGTTCACATGGTTTACAGGGGAGGCGAACTCTCTCACAGCATGTGCAGTAAAAAGGTATTTAATGGGTTTTTGTTCTTCGTAAAAGCATTTACACCTCTTGAGCTTTTTCTGTTTTATTTCAGGTGCTAATAACTGACTTCAATGTGATTTACTGGGATTATTTATGATAAACCAACAAAGTGGCGTTTAAGAACGGGAAGAACATTTTCTCACTTCTCTACTAGAATGCCTCTGAAAACTAGTTAATTAATTCTGATTAATCACATTTTCATCAAGCAATATAATCCAAGTTTTTCCAATTCCAGTAAATTCTAGTTTAACTGTGGTAGAAGGAAACCAGGATGTCCAAAGTGTGGCGCAGGGGCCATTTGTGGTCCAGAATGATACAAATTTCTGACTGATGCAGATAGAAACAATTTGTGACCCACAAATTAAAATCTTCTGACAAAAATGTTAGAAACAACACAAAGTATATTCATCTTTTATTAACCAAATTTTAAGCTCTCTTTTTAATTTCATAGTAGACAGAAGCACATCTATCCATTGACTTATACAATAAAGAAACTTTAGTGAATCCCAAATCTGCTTTTAATTACATTGTTCAAATTCAGGAAGTGTTTTCAAATAAAGAAGGACATAAATCATGTTTTTATTTCTCAGAGTAGACTAAATCATACTCTAAATTAGTGAAATAGTTGACTTTCTTTCAGCAAGGAAAACATGCAAAACCCTTTTAAAATTTCGGATCTACAATGATTTGCACACTCGTTTTCTACAAAAAAAAATCTGACTCTTATATATTTAACTAAAACATTTAATGTTTAGTTTTACTACTAGGCAGTAAACAGCATTGTGAATAAAACTTTTTGTTAGTTTACTTTTTATAAAAACGTTTTAATTCTTTGGTTCATGAATACTCTCCAGTTCACAAATTTGTTACATAAATGTTACATAATGTTCTGGTATTCCTGAAGTACAAGATTTGTATTATTCAAAAGTAACTACTTTAATTAAATAGTTATTAAATACAATAAATGATGATGATGTATGTCAGTTTCTAGCTAGGATACATGAATGTTGAATGGCTTTAATTTCACACTGTTTTCCATCCAGTCATATAGAACCAGATATAGTTACATCCAAAACGGCCTAAAGCAAGTAAACATCACACTCGTCTAAATCATGAGACATTTCTGCTTTTTACAGTGCAGCATGTCTGACATGAGAATGTGGTGAAGGAATAGAAATTCACCTTTTCCTTTTGAAGGGGGATTTTGGCATGTCCGCCATGGGGATCATCTGTTCCCCGGGTCGGACCCACATGATGGGGCCGTCGTCGCTGTCGGTCGGGCTCTGCAGCCGCAGACTGGAGAAGGTTCCCCACGGCAGAGTTCGCTGCACAAACACACGGCGGGAATCTTCAGGTTACGTAACTCAAGAACACACAGAGGAAGGCCGAACAGATGTTGACACGCCGCTGGTGCGGACATTTTGCAGCTATGGGAGAGCACTGACCACCAGGAAAGGAGAGTCCTCCAGCATGCTGAGGAACTCTGGGAAGTAGTCGCCGACCTCTTCGTCCACGGCTCCGACTAGACTGACCTGCCGCATGGCGCCGGCACGATACGTTCCCCGGGAATACGTCCTCTTCACCTGGAGGAAGGGACACAAATCAGCCCCCAGCTCACATCACGGCACATTTCCACAGCTAGAGAAACACGGCAGATGGCCTTTTCACTGTTTGCTATTAACTGTGCACTCAGAAAACCTCAACCTTCAGCGCTTATTGAGAAACGGAAATGTCAGGAGCAAAGCAAATAAAAGCCAAGCTGCTGGGACTCGGAGATGAGATGTGATGGAGGAATAGAAAATCATTCAGACAGTTTCAAATCTACAACCCTAATTAAGTCATACAAGAACAAAGTGTTTAGATCCACAGGTCCAGCTGACAGCAACCATCATACGTCTTTTTCGTTATTTTGACTATTTCTAATTTCTTGCTAATAAATACAAAATTTTTGCTTGGAATTTCAGAGACATGTCAGCAGAATAAAAGAACAAAGTTCATTTTACTCAAACATATAAAAATAAAAAGTAAAATCAAATAAACTGATAATTTTATGTGCTCTCTTACACTTTTCCACAGCAGTAATTAATACACTAATTTTCCTTTCTTCAACCTTTTAGAGAAAGACAAAAACAAAACTACACAAGTATGAATATGTGCAGTATATGGAGATAAAAGTTAGGAAATTGAATGATAAATGATCAAAAATGTTTAAATATCGTTAAATGTTAATATATAAACTTCTTGGATTCAAAAAATACAATCCAAATATTTAAAAATAGCTCTGTCAACAATTATTTAGATATATGAAAAGTGAAATGGCTCTATAGCTTAAGTTCAACATCTGAGTGAAACTATTAGTGTCAGTGAATCATTGATGACTAAAAATCATAAAATTATATTTCAAACTTCTAATATCTTCACGTTAGTCCAACTTGTTGCATGCAGCCACACATCCTGGCCCGCTCTGGACCTCCATGTCCGGTTCGGCCGTGTTCACTAACACAAGGCGTTCAGTGCAGAGCTCGTCCATAACCAGAACAGACAAGACAGACGCAGAGCGCTGCCTCCGAACTCACAGCTGTGCTTCTTTCCGCTGTTGCGGCAGAAATTATCATAAAAGCAGAGCGAAATGTTTTCTCTAAGGAAAACACCCTGGGGGTTTGGATGCTGCTTTTTTTTTTATCGATCGTGTTTTTATCCTGGAAGAGAAAACATCCGGGAGGGAAGCCGCTGCTCTCGTGGCGCGGCGAGACGTCAGGAGAAGGTGGTTGCTTCGGTGATGTGCGTTTACGTTGACGCTGGCCTGTTCAGACCTGACATTAACACGTCGCACCATCTGATTTGGTTTTAAGTGAACAGTAAATTACATCGTAATTGAAAAGATTGCAGCTACCTGATCTGAATGTAAATGCAGCTGCGTCACGGTGAGAAGTGGAGACACTGATGGCTAACATGAACCAGACCCAATGTTTCTGATAAACATGATCAGAATTATTCCTGTTGTATTTTTAGCTTTAAAGTATTTAACTACAAGACTACTAATAAGAAAAATAGATACAGTAAAGTGTTCAGTTCCTACCCTGTTAACTGCTTGACTCATATTTTATCACTTTTTTTTTTTTCTTTTTTTTTTGATGGCAGCAGTATCATCAGAAACACAAACTTGTGCTTCTGGTTATTTTATGATGAACCTTTTAAATGGACCTGTTTCTGTTTCCAATAGCATGTTCCACATCTGAATCCAAAGCACTTCTACTAAAGCACATCTTGTTCACCTGTTTGCTACTTAAAAGGTGGGGTATTATGTAAAATCGACTTTTTTTGCAATTTTCATCATATTCTGATGTTATTCCCTCATCAAAAACATACCTGAAGTGTTGCTGTGACTCTTTCATGCTTGTTTGAGAAATCCTTTAATCTCCCATGGCAACCTGCTCTGGGCGACTGAACGTTTGCTCTCACAAAGTGTCACTTTTTCCACATATCTCCCTTTTAGAGCTGCAGTCTCCAAGCCAAGCTCACCTACCCTGCTAACTCCTGCAGACTAGCGGCAGCAGCAATCAGCAAACACCTGGTGGAATAGAGTCTGCTAAGCTCATCATAGGAACCACTACTCATTAAAACGCTGGTAAGAGCGGCTGTAAACGGCTTAATTGTTGTGATGATGTGCTGGAAGCGGCAGGAGCTTCTTAAAGAGATAGGCTCAACTTCAAGGTGTCAAATTATTAAGTTAAATTTTATATACACAGCATTTCTATAACAACTGAAGACAACCCAGTGTTAAGCAATGAGTTTTTCTCTAACCTTAGTCCTAACGTGTGTAAATGAACGTTTTGTGTGTGTGGTTGAAATGTTTGTTCCCTTGTGGGTGTGCTTTTTGTGGCAGCCATCTTGGAACCCTGCTAAAATGGATTCCCACTTTAAACCAAACTCTGTTATAGAAAGCACAGTTATTAGAGCTGGAATTTGATTGGCTGAAGTTTAAAGTAGTTAAAAGAATAAAATGTTTTGCAAATTGTGCATTAGCATATGTAAAATGTCTGCCTTATATTTGATCACTGATAAATAATTGTTAGTGTTTACTCTGCGTATGTGAAAGTTAACTTTAGTTCCTTTTTCTCATACTCTGGAAGGTTGAGGTGATTGGCCGATGTAAATTGAGAAGGCGGGATTTAATCGGTATGTAGGTGAACTGCTGGATGTAGCAGTAGGACTCATGGCTGCCATTTTTTTCAGAATAACACCTATTTACTTCAGTGTGCTATTAAAATAGCACAACATGGCTGGAAAATACATAATACTGGCCCTTTAATCTTTTGTTTTTATCTACATGGCTGCTGGCTCACCATCTGTTTTATGGGCTTTGCACTAATAAGGACAATAATAATGCCATTAATTTGTTGTTTTTAAAGAAAATCCTTCGCTTTTAATTTTCCTAGAGCACAAAATGTTTTATTTTTCTCAGCAGTATTAAGTTTGACAGCAACCAGCTGTCAAACTTAATACTTAATTTAATTGTGCAGCATTTCTGCACTGAAGGAAAACTAATTTCTAGTAAAATATTAGCTGGATTGAGTCTAACCTGTTGTGTTTCACTTTACGCTGCGAGTCAGTCTTGATCTGAAGTTCAAAAGTTAAAATTAGCCCTAGAAAAAAATGTTTGCACTCAACCGACGATCTCTTCCCTAGTTTCACTTTCGCCGTCTCGTCCAAATACAACCAAGCAAAAACAAGAACTGAACAGTATTATGTTGTTTCAATGCGGTTAATCTGCTTTAGAGAACATTAACACTGGAAAGCAGAAATATAAGACAAACCAAAGTGGCAACGCATGTTGAATGACAGACCCAGCCAGTGTTGAGCAACAGCTTAATGATTTCTACCCTGAGATCAATTATAAAGCAAAGCATAGCAATAAACACAACAAAAAGTGCAAAAACACTCTTTGCAATGAGAGAGTGAACCTGCTGCAGCCTGAAAAGATAAAAAAAATACCTGAACAAATCTGGCATTCAGTGACATAATCTGAAGCAACCAAAATAAAAATCATACAACATGAGAAAAAGAAGCACTACACTCATTTTGATTCTGGAAATGCTTTGTTCTTACCTTCTTGTTACTTTCATGTTAACCAATGAACAGAAACAGCCTGAATAAAGCAGTCAAACACATTCAATCGTCACATGTCGACTGTAAAGCTCCGAGGCAGTGAGCGCTAAAGACCCCCTGCCTCTGCAGCACACCTCTCTATTAAGTCAAGCAGTGCAATCCTGAGTCCATAACTACTGCGTGTATGCAGTAGAAACGGATACAATGCGTGAGTCTGTGAGCTGCCATGAATTAATTCAGTCACTTAACTAAAGAGGCTTTTAGAGCTGCTGCTTCACTATATGCTAATCTGAAAAACTGTACATCTGCAGTCTGCATCAGCAAGTGAAATTAGTCAATAAAAAAACAAATGGATAAATTGTGACATCTCAACACATTCACTGCATATACTGAGAGGACTGAAAGTAAAGTGGGACTTCACCACCGTAGGGAAACATCACATGACAGAGTTATTATTGTTAAACATTAAGCAAAGCTCCTAAAATATCACAGCTTAGCTCCATGTAAGTTGTATATTCCAAACACTGGTACTGTCATCATAATTGCAGTTTGAAATATTGTGCAGATATTTTCAGTGTCTTGAAATATTTTTTCTCACAGCTAAGAGAGTTTGGCATAGATGTATGAAATCTTTCCGTGACCTAAATCCGTTTGTTTAACTTGCTGAAGCGTGTTGAAACAAGGCTTAAACTCAAAGCATGTGACAAACTCGAGCTTCCATTTTTAGTGGCTGAGCACCATTTGTCACCCAGCGAGGCGATCTGCGCACCAGGTATGTTTGCTCCTCTCTTTCTCACCCGTCGTAATGTGTACAACTCCCTCTGTGGCCTTTATCAGCCTCAAACATTGTCAGAAGTGAGAATCCTCTACCTTGAAATGCTACAGGCTCCACGTACAATTAGTGGTTGTTTAGTCATGACCACCCAACCTGAGTCAAGAACAGAACCAGGGCGTACTGACCCAAAACCAAAGGGAGACCATATTCAAGACTGTTGTTGTAGTCTTAACATGAAAGTTGTAGATCCTCCTGCTGCAGCTCATTATCAACCCTTATCAAGGGGACTGTTAGCACTGGTGAGCCAGTAGGGGGCGCTGCCACAATATTTAACCTAAACCTGCATGCCACTATTGTCCAATAAATCTAACAACATGGTAACAGGCTAAACAGACAAAGCAGATAACATTAAAGAGAAGCAGCCAGCTAAATGTTAAATTTAGACAAAAAATGGTTCTAAATTATGAATAAAGCAGAGTTATTTTGCAGTTACTCTGCAAAATATGTTAAAATCCTGATAATACTTCAAAAAGCAGCCAGTTTTGATTACTCTAGATTAAAGATTGGTCAGTCAGAAGCTGTGATCTTTTCTGTCCCATCTAATGAAAGTCATAAGTAAGGTCTAGCAGTCCATGCAGGCAACAGTCTTCAGTGTGGAAGTCACTGAAGAAAGAGGAGCCAAAGTTAAACATATTCTGAATTAGTGAGATATCGTCAAATTAAGTCCAAGAAAGAACAGCGAAGTATGACTGTCTGTTCATTCAGGAAATTACTTATTAAATTCTCACTCTCTAAGTAAAAGGAAGACAAAATATATTACAGCACAGATACTTTGTTCAATAAAATTAAATTAATTACATTTTTTCAGAAAACACTAGATTAGGAAATGTTTGCAGCTTTCCTCTACATAGAAAACGTGCACAGACTGATAATTGCGCTAATCAATAATATAAGTTAGGGAGTATAAGGGAGTTGAAAACGTCCCATGTTACCATGCTGCTAGAATAACATTGATCTTTTTAGTAAAATTTCTTTTAATAGCAACGCAGTCGCTTTAAAGATCCTGTATAGCTGCTTATCTTCACATTAAATTTAAAAATCTGGTTTTGTGAATGGATCTTGTGTGCAAATAAAGGAGTTATGTTTCATCTGTTAGGTGGATTTATTTGTACAAATATTTATTCCCCAAACTCTTGAGGATTTTAAAACATACTAGATTTACAGTGATGTGACCGGTGCATAGAGAAACGGCACTGTCACCTGGTCGACTGTAGGAGTAAATAGTTTCATTTTTCACTAAAACAGCTCTAAAATTATTCCTACACCAAGCAGGTTTAGATTTAAAGTAATATTTTGATTTTACCAACGTGTTTCTTCTGACTGGATGTAATTTTTATGTTTTGGAGTGGCCCAGTCCTAATAGAGATACAGAATCAGTGAAGACTTCCTACCGCAAAGCAGAGGAAACACATAAGATTGAAGATTTTTGCACTGGTCATTCAGAAGAGTGCAAACAAGTTTAAGAAATGCTTCTTTTTTCCAACAAAATGTACAAAAAATTATTTTCTATTTTGTGAAATTGATACTTATTGTCCATTATATTATTATCATTTGAGATGTCTGTAGAGTTGTGAATAATTCGGGGGAAAGGCGGTTAAATTTACATTTTATAAAATATTTTGAAGGTTCTCATTTATTTTAAACTTAAAGAGAAATCAGAGTTAGATAAAATAGGTATAAACAAAATCTCTCTGTGCATCTTAATCCAGGATTTTGATGGTTCAAATTCCATTGTTGCTCATTGAAAATGTCAGAGGTTAATAACATAATAATCACAGATCTGCCTGCATGTTTTCTCTGACTGGTGAAAGATTTACTTTCCATCGAAGAGATAAACTCCTTCTCCAGCTGACAGCTAAAGAAAACACCCAGTAAATGGCAGCACAAAAACAACCCAACCCACCCAACAACCAATCATAGAGCACGCCCCAAATAGAGCCACCAATCACTGCAGAGCATCCCTCCTACCGAATCTTCAGACGTTTTTACATTTTAATCTTTGACAACTTCAACACAAACAAAAAGTTTTCAATAGTGACACAAAAAACCTCAAAAATTAAACTCCAGATTTCTGATGTCAAACTGAGCTGATGAACAAATGATTTTTCTCCTAATGATTATTTAACACCTCAGTATTAAACTGCATATCTGCCTTACATTTCAGCGACGTAGGAGAACAATCTTATTTAAATGATACTTTGCCTCTCCATATATTTAACATTGGTTAGTCATAGTGATCACCAGCTAAGCCTAACTAACACATTGGAGGGTTTTACGCGGCTGCAACATTTATACAACTGCAACAATACTGCAGCATTAGGCCTGTCATATTAACTAATTTATCTAGATGATAAATTGTCCTGAACATTATTCTGTTATTAAATATTATTGTCAAAATGACAATAATATTGTCATTTTGGGACCACTTTCAGCTAGTATAATATTATTAATGGTACATTAATATAAGCGCATTCTCTCAAAAATCAAAGAACATTTAAAACTGCAACTGGAAAGCATTTAAAATATCCAAAATAAATAAGCAAAACAACCAAAACAATAATAATTAAAACAGATTATGAAGTCTCCATAACCAAAATTGCATTTAAAAAAATAACAATTTAACTGAAACAAGAAAAAATGACAAATGAGCCAGACAGGACTTTTGTAAAACAAAAAATTAAAAAGGGGAGAACTAAGTACTTCATACAGGGTGTTAAGTGTTTGCAGTATTTTTCAAAATGAAAGGGGAGCATCTCTTTACCAATTATTGTCAAAATAGAAAGTAACAAGCTCATTTTCATTTATCATACAATTAACTGATTCATTGCTTAGTCTGTCACAACTACATAACATTTATTAATCTTATGCGACACTATGAAGATCCTCTGTCTGCGCTGAAGAAGACTCATCCAACTCGGCATGCTGAATGCTTGAAACTGAAACTGACTGTTTACTCGTCTTTCAGCTGAATTCAGGTAAGTATCTGACCTCTTGTCTGTAGTCAAGCAGCACTGACATTTCCTTCCCAGATGATCAGTTGATTGGTAAACACACAACAAAATACTGGTGTAATACCAAAGCTGACGAATCCCCATCAAGATGCAGCAGAACACTGAACTCCATACCCTTGACTCCATGATACGTGCATTATAAGAACATGACCACACAAAATGTGACGCACACACCTTAAAGACCAGACGGGACTTGATGTTCTACAAAATCGCCTTCATTTTCTCACATTTAGACCTCCAACAGGCTTTCAATAGCAGGACACAAACTATCTGACAAGAGCTTAATAGTTACATTGAGAAATAAATGGAAAAGTCACAGCTTTTTATGGACAAAAAGAAAAGCTACCACAAACATTTCTACATTAACACAGTCATCCAGATATGGGCTTTCTTTCATGACTTTTTCAAACCACACAACATCAGCGCTTTCAGCCTTACAAGACGACCTGAAAACTGACACGCTTTGAACACACAAGAAAAGACTTGCGATGTTGCGGCGCAGCTTGAAAGGATCCACCAAGTCTGGACACAAACTATGAGGTGTGTCGTTTCAGGATGTGACAACTGAGCTGCTCACAAACTACCAAGAGACTTCGAAGTAGCAAAACATCCCGGTCTTTATCTGACGCAGTTCAGAAACCCATCCTCACCTGAGAGTGAAAGGTAGCCATGGTTGTCGTCTCGATGTCCTTCTTTCCGAGCACTTCCATCTTCACTGTTGCATTGGGGAAATTGTAGGAGAAGTAGTCCAGGAAGTCTGGGAGGTAGGAAGCCGCTCCGTGGATGATTCCCATCACAAAGCGCGCGGCCTGAACTCCATCCTCGCTGAAAGACAGGCTCACAAACTCCTCTGCAAAGCGCTGCATCTCTGCTGGAGACAGACAGGAGAGCTCCTCGGTGTAGGCGTGCACCACAGAGGCGCCTCCGTTGGCCTGCTGCTCGATGTGGATCAGATGGCTGAACTCCAGCCCGGGAAGGCCCGCCGTGGTTGTGCAGCCGTAGCTGAGCCTGTCCCTGTCCATGGAGGACATGGTGGCAGAATCAGCAGCAGCAGGATCCTGGAAGTGTTGTGGTATTGTAGTGCTGTGGATTAGACCACTGCTGCTGCTGTCCCCGTTGATCCGGCCGAGGAACTCCGGCAGACCCAGAGTCACCCCTGAGCACACAGTCTGGCAGGATCGGTGGTACATTTTGGGCCGGCTGTGCCTCTCCTTCACCCACTCGCTGTCTTTGTGCTTCTTTTTCTTCTTCTTCTTGAGTTTCTTAAGCAGCAGCTCTTCCTCTGAACCAACGCTGAGCACCTCTTTAGACTCTGTAATCAAAACAAGAATCGTTTACACCAAATGCACAGTATTGTGAATTATGGTTTTGATCCATTATGACTGCAAGATATACAGCTGTTACACTTGAGGTCATGTGTTTGTCTTAATATAATTTTGCATAAGATGTCAGGACAACTAGAACCAAACCTGCTTTAAATTGACTTAAAATCCTAAGTCAATTTAAAGAGCACAATTACACCATTATCGCTGCCTGATAAAGTTATTTCAAATTCTGAATAAATTCCTACCTTTCTGGGGGGACATCACCTCTCCGTTTTCTCTCACAATCTCATGCACAGGTGGTAGTTTGTGTTTTTTCCACTCCTTGTTCTTTTCCTTCTTCTTCTGACTGTCTTTCTCCTTCACACTGTGATCTAGGGAGAAGAAAAGGTGAACTGAAACATTGCTGTGTCCCAACTGTGGCAAATAATTCAAGGAGAAACATTTCCACGTGTATACACACACACCATATGGGCCTAATAAAAACAGAGGCCTGATGTGCGGCAAAATGTCGAATAACTCAACAAAACATCCCATGGATGAATTTGTGGATAAACTGGGTTTATTTTACTGTAAAGCAGCTAACTGTGGTGCTGTGGGAAGCAGGCTGGCCGTGCCGTGTTGTCCTACCTCTCTGCAGCGTTTTCACGTCGCCGTTCTCCGTCTTTGTATGGCAGCTAGCGGGGCTCACTCTCTCCACGGCGGCGGCGGAGCTCCGCGGGGCTTCGCTGCTCCTCTCCTTCTCCTTGTGTCGCTTCTCCTTCGCCTTTTTCACTTTGGGAGGCGAGGCCAGGAAGTTGCTGATTTTGAAGATTTTCCGGACAGGGGTAGTTGGCATCGCGGAGGCGGTGGAGTGGCTCGCCTTGGCCGGGCCGAAACTCCATTTCGCTGGGCTTCCACAACTCTGCTTCCCGTTGTGTTTTTCCCCTGCGCACGCCTCTCCGTTCAGTTTCCTGTGCTTCAGGCCCTTCTCCTCCACCCTGACCTTCTTCGGGGTGGGTGGGAAAATGTCGCTGGAAGACTGCGGACGGCTCTCGGGCGGTCGTTTGGCCAGTAGGGGTTTCGGGGAATTTGTTTTGCTGTTCGCAGCGAAATGCATGGAGTCCACGGACTCGGCCATCTTGGAAGTTTCTATTTTTTACGGTCAGACGTAACTGGTGCGTGAGAGACAGGCCGAGGGCGGGGCTTAGCCTGTTACGTATGACGTACAAAAGAGAAAAGATGGCTGGATAGGGGATGGGAGGAGTTCCCCAATCATGTTTTTAATCTGGTGGGTGGACGCAAATTTGTTTTATATTAAAATGTGATTATAAGCTATTAAATTATCCAGGTTTCATTAACAGGATCCCCTGGCTTAGAAAATTGCTTAAAGCGCAACTTTTCTTTAACTACACATGTAGCAATGGGAACATTCTGTATAAGAGTAAGTCACTGTTAAAAAGACTGGAAGGCAAAGAGCATAGTACTTGTTTAAAGGGAGGTTATTATGCAAAATCGACTTTTCAAACTTTATGTTCCCTCATCAAAAGTAAAGCTACTGTTTGGAGCTGCAGTCTTCAGCTGAGCTTCCATCTCACAAAGCCTCCATTTCCAGTGCCTTACCCACTCTGCTCCTCCAGACTAGCGACAGCAGCAATCAGCAAACACTTAGAACGCGTCTACAGAGGATTACTTTACCTTACGGGAGATATTTTTGGTCCTCTATATTCAGAGAAGTTAACTGGGGTGGATTTGGTTAATTAATGTCCATTAATAAGGACTTTAATGCTTTGATGATAAGGGCATGGATAAACTTCTACCACTTAGTAAACATTCACAAGAGGAAGTGGTCAAACTCCAAGCCAAATATAATCCACTTTTGCAACAAACTTAATATATAAACAATTAAGGGACTTGACAACAACAACAACAACAAGAACATTAAACAAAAAACAAATAAAAAGCCTTTAACCAGAAAAATCCCACTTTTACATTTCTTTTTACAACAGAAATCCTGGAAATTTTTTTTATTGAAGTGAAGGCCTGATAAAGTTTTAAAATACTTTTTGAATTGACATAATCAGCCGATTGCAGCATTAACACATTGAGCAATGCTGCCGACACACAGGAAATTCTTTCTCATTTTATGTTTTGCTGTGTTTTAATGACCTACGGTCAGTTCTTTATTTCAAAGACACATGTGCAACAGATTTGTTTTGTTCTTTTGGAACATTTATAAACAAAATTTGTTTTGTTTTCAAATGTTCCTTTAAAATGTTTTGTATGAACATTTATACAAAACAGATGCCATTAATTTCTGAACCATTTTTTCCCCCAAACACCAGCACCCAGAACTGATTTTAAATAAGTGCTACACGCATTTCCACCAAATATAGTAGTTCATTTTGTCTTCCAGATTTAATAATATAACATTTTACAATGACTAAGCATCATCTTATTTACCTTTGCCACTTCCAATTATCTCATTCTATATATGAAGCTGCAGTTAGAAGAAAAAATGCAAACAGATTATTATTTAACAGTACTTGGAGTATTATGGAGTCTTTTATGGAGATTTTAATGTGTATATCAAAATCTTAATGAATTGTTCTGAATTATTTTTAAATGTAACTTTGCACAGTCAGTCAATGTTTTATTCTTTGTCTCATATTTTTGTAAATATAATATTTTTCCTCTCTGCACTCTTTGGTAAGAGTGTTATTTTTACATCGGCCGCTAGATGGCAGTAAATTAATGGAAATTAAATGTGAAGTATTTAATTTCCCTCACAGACACTCAACACTTTATTCGACGTCTAGTTTACGAATTAAAATGAAACATAGCTGTGCACAACATCACCTGGTTAGCTGTTATTTTAATCACATCTACTTATACTACTTTGCGAAGAATTTTCTAAAATCTTAATAGTTGCCAGTTGATGAATGTAGTTATTAGATGAAAGTTATCTGAATGTTACGACAGACACTAAAAACGAATCCAACAAAAATGTGGAAAAATTTAGCTAAAACCTTTAGTCACATATTCTTCTATTCCTCCTCTTCAACTTTAATGTGCTGCTCATCTGGATCCGCACCCATAAATTTAGAGGTCTTGACCTGCTGGGGAGATTGGAACGGCAGCGTACACAGTGTTTAAGAAACTTACTCTAAAATCAGATTTGTTTATTTCCTCTGACTCATACTGTTCATTTGGTAAGAGCTGGACTGCACTCTGTCTCTTAAAAAGGTTTCCATAGAGATGAAGACAGTTTGCTGGACATAATAAAGTGAGGGTCATTTATAGTTCTCTTAACACAAACAACACCTGCAGACGTAGTGGAAAACATTCATAAAAAATGTACATTAACACAAGTCTGATGTAGTTGTATTCAAATATTCTCACAAGTTGAGAATACATTATTTTATTCATTACAATTTAAAGAGCCTTTTCATACATGAACAATTTGGTTTATTATCATTGAAATAGTACAAAAACTGTAAAATAAATTTTATCTTGAGTTTCAAAAGAAAAGAAATTGTAGTAAAAGTAAAACAATGTCTAAAATACAATCGCAGACATAAATGGTTTAATCAAAACCAGTTCTTTGCAGCTATGCTTGTGTGTTTAGAGTCACTGTCATTGAGTGGCATAGTCAAAGTTAAGGCTGAGTAAAAACGCACATCACACTTTACACATTTTTGTTTGCAAAAAATGTATCCTTTTCTCTCCCCTTTGCAATTTCGCCCCACATTTTGACGTGAATCTCCGCTGCTCCTCCAGACTCTTGGGTGCTTCTCTCATTACGACTCTCCTTACCAGAACTGTGACAGTTTAAATTAACGACCGAGATTCAGTAAGTTTTTCCATTCTCAGAACAATCGTCATTCAGATGTTGGTACACTTTAAACGTCTCCACAACTTTTTTCTAACCTTTTTGCAATGTTCCTTGGTTTAGATGATGCCGTTTCGTTTTATTGTTCTGTAATAAACCTCAAAGGCCTTCAGAGAACGTCTGGATTCGAGCTGAAATTACACATAGGTTGTCTCCAGTAATTAGATGACTTTTCAGAGCTGCAGAGGAATTTATTTAGGAATAGAGTAAAATGGGTCAAATACAAACACACTGTTCAGGTGTTTATTTGTAAACAAAATACATTGAACGTTAAGTATCTTTTTTCTTCTACGTCTCAATAATGCACTTCTTTCTAGTGGTCTTGTTCATAAAATATAAACAAAATATATTTTGTTTATATTAACCAAGTTTATGGTTGAAATAGTGTGCAGGCGTGGGGGATATGAATACTTTTGAGCTGCATGATTTGAACTTGCACAGTCCCATCTTGTCCGCTGAGTACTCCATACTCTGATAATGAAACACATTGTGTTTTACATTATTTTGACTCTTTGAAGTAATCTCTGTAATGAAGAAGAAAAAAACCCATCAGACAACATTCATTCCTTTTTTGTTAGTCTGTTTACCACAGATGGGAATAATGTGGGACACTGCAATATAAAATCCATTCAAGATGACCTTAATTTCATATGATATAAAATTCAAGAGGTGTGGTCCTGTTGATCTTTTAGTACTAAATATACCATAAAATATAAATTAGCGCCCCCGCCTGTTGGACACACTGTGCAGCAAATAATATTGTTTTCCACGTTACACCCAGCATCAGCATCCTTCATCCCTGCCAGGTTTCTTGAAAAAAAAATTATAAAAGCATCTTAATGAGGCCCAGACTGACCTGACGTTGTCCTGTGTGGCTGGCTGCAAGAAATGTAGCCCAGATGTGAGGACCACTTGATTGTATCACATGTAGGAGTCACTATCAGGCAAGTAATGGATGAAAAACACTCACACATGGAAAAGGCATGCACGTGTGACTGCAGAATTAAGGACCTAGATGCAGACAACCTGTGTGAATCTCAATGTTCGTGGCGGATCGGCATCACAGAGATGAAAGATGAAGTCACGAAAGACGAGTGGCTCTTTAATTTTGAAATAATGCGCACAGACCGTCAGGATTAGAGCAGGTGTGGCTCATGTGACGGCTGTGCTGAGTTAATATGTCTGCTTTTGTTCTTGGCTTCCAGAGAGCGAGTCTGTAAAATAATAGCATCCAGGTAGGCAGACAAAGAGTGGTGTTAGTAGAGGCTGCATGGTGCTGCGCGTCACTGTGCCGGGTTCACTTTGGTTCAGATGGAAATAGGACACTCATGCGCATAACAGACAAGAGAAATGGCACTGGTTTCTCTGCCCAAACTGGATGGAGATGAAGCGCTCTGCCAGGAAGACCCGACTGATGGTCAAATGTTTGTTCTATCTGTGTGGGGAAAAAAACACAGAGTTTACACAATCCAAGACAGAGAGTGGGCCGAGCCAGCCCACTGGGGGAATTCAAAACACTGTATCCAAGAGGGTACACTGAGGGGAAAACAAAGAGTGGTGTCCATAAATGGATGAAGGCCTGGAGTGAGAGGATTATTGGGAATATTAAAGTTTCAGCAGCTACCGACGTTCAGTCCAGTCTGGTTGATTGTCTTCATGTGGCTGAGCAATAACTGAGATCGATGCTCCGCTGTGCTGTAAAGAAATGGGGTTCAGCTGTAATCAATCAATAAGCCTGAAGCCTCTCGATAGTGTAAACATTTCTGTCACAGTATTCAACAGTGCGCTGTTGAAGTGCTGAAGTCAATGTGGAAGGTGAACTAACTTGTACTTCTGGCTTTTATCCTGCCAACAGTTGCCAAATGTCAGATGAGCTCATGGCATATTGTCAGAGGAGGAGGAAGAGGAGGAGGACGAGATCAACTTAGGATTTACAGCCAGGCGGATTCACTGGGCCTGACTATTAATATTTCAACAGATGTAAAAATCAGGCTAGTTAAAAGATGATTTAAATTCGAAAATGTGTAAAACAAAACTATAATAACTTTGTTTAAAGCTAAAAGAAAACATTGGAATCAGTTTAGTGTAAACCTTTATAGCTTTGTTTTATTTCTTCTTTGAGAGACTTTTATTATTCTCTCAACAGAAAACGTCAGACTTTAGAGTGATTCTTGGCTCATCTTGTGGCAACTGCTTCAATAAACCTAAGTATTTATTTATATTGTTCATTCCAGGTCACTATTTAAAAAGAACCTTAATTTCTTAAGATAGCTGTTCCACAGTTAATTTGACAATTGCTTCAATAAAAAAAAAAACGCAGCTGCGGTGACTTTTTACAAACAAGAACTTGGTACACAAGTTTATATTTACTCTCATCCACACAGAGTCTAATTATACACACCCTCTCACTATAAATGTCCCCAGCAGGCTGCGGAGAAACCAGAGCTTTAGTGACTACCAAGGTTTCCTGTTTAAATCCTCCTGGATATTCAATCACCGTTCTAATCAGAAATTTTAATCTTCTGATCAGAAGTGAAGTACTCCTACTTTTTTCAATACTCTAACTGCATCAGTACCATTGGGACAAAAAAAACCCTTAGCATGATGCTACCACCACCATGCTGGTGCACTATGAAAGCCTCTCCTCCAAACTCTCAAATAACTCAGTCTCTGTCTCATCAACCTTCAGAAGGAGAGACTGTTGTAAAGTCTGTGATTCAATGCAATTGGCTGGATTTCATTAGGTACAAACTTTGATAATGTTCAAAATATTTTTTTTATTGCATGTAATATTCTGATTCATTTAATTGAGCCAAACTTGGTTGTACACTAGACCGAAAAAAATAAAATCCTCTTAGACACCTTTGCTGTTTATCAGCTGGAAAGCTTTTTTTTTTTTTTCTGACTGTTTTCCAGTTTTTCTGAGTTGTGGTTTTTCTGAACAGTGGTTTAAAGAATAAACATAAGAAGTGAGCTGCAGCATGACATATTGCACTGTTTCCATACAAGCACATCCAGCATCGTAGCCAAATGTTTTTTTTATTTCCACTAAGTTAAATATGCCAAGTTGATGATAAACAAAACTAGTCTTAACAAGTCAACATTTAAAGACCTGTGGGAAATTATATTGGAAAGCAGATTGAAACTTTAAGATTGCACAAAGAATAATGGATAGTCAGTTTAAAAAATGCAAAATAATGTTTAATCTAATCTTGTGCTCACTTAACAAGAATTTTGAACTAAGGCCCAAGCTTTAAAGCTCTCTGAATCCTAGCTGCAACATAATAAATCTTTTATCTTATCAAACATTTCAAACATTATCTTTATCTAAGCGTGTCATTTAAATGCTTTGAGCTCTTACAGGCTTCAGATGCCAATGATATTCCATATTGCGCCTTTTTCTCTCACACTCACTTGTTTTCCATTCCAACCTGCTGTTTCACAAGGTTTTCTTGCTAAATAAATGGTTTTCAGCGTGATTGCTTAAGTCACAGCTGAAAAACCTCCAAGTCTGTGAACGAGACAAAACAAAGCAAAGCTCAAGTTTCGGTTTTAAAATAAAGTAGTTTAGGTGGTTTAATAAGCGTTACAAATGAACAAACCAGACATATCAAACACTTGCATTGTATGGGATTAGTTAAATGTTACTTCCTTTGCTGGGATTGACATCCACATCCAGGGCAGGAGAAACTAAAGCCTCATTATCTAAACTCCCTGCCAAGCAGATGCCTCATTTAGCTCATGTGACTGTGTTTTCTCTCTTTTTGCTTCTCAGACTGTAAGCAGTGGAAAAACAGACTCAGCCAAGAGACCAGGACTCAGATGAGCGTGAAGTGCCTTACAAAAGGCAACTTTATTTGGATTATGTGTGAATGAGCATCTTCAGCTGCTCGAAAACTATGGAAGGAAAATGATTCATAGTTTGTACAATTAAAAATCTGAATAGTGTTTGTGTCCAGCTCTCTTTACTCTAATATCCCCACATAAAACTGTTTACAACCAGCTGCCTTCTGAGGTCACTAGAATAGTATTCAAACTGTGTAAATCTAAAAGGTGACCTAGAATGCTTTCTTGAACAGGTTAGGATAAGTCTATGCTTTATACAAAACATGACCATTAATTTTTTTTTTTTTGCACAAAATCATTCTTATATTATGAGATCTTAGTCTCAGTTTAGTTTATTTTGAGTTCATGTTAGAATGAGCTTGTCACTTTGTATCCAAATAAGTTGATGTTGGCCACACCCCCAACTTAATGTTTACACTCGCACACGAAAACAGCTGCAAACAGATGTGCAATTATACAACTGTATATTAAAAAAAAAGAAAATCAGAAGTAGAGTCTCTGAAACAACCAACCAGAAAGCAGCAAGTGGTTTCGGGATGGTAAGTCAATAGCAAAACACATTCAGTGGTAAAACCAGCTAACCGAACTTAACGGAGGTTCACTTGGGTTGCTAGGTAACGGGCTGGGCTACTCTCAGGTTGCTAGGTGATGGGCAGTGCCTGCTGATTTGTGGTGTTGCACTCCAGAGATTATTGAAACGGATTATTTTCCAGACAAAATAATTGTTAACTTATTGCCAAAACCCTGGGGGAGTGGAGCTAAAGCGCTTGGGCTGATTTTAGAAGCACTAGAAACCCAAATTTAAGTACAAAAACATCACAATAGTTTTGAATAATACATCCACTTTAATCTTGGTAGAAATATAGCTGTTCTATGAAGGCCTGAGAGGTATGTCAGGGTTCATTGGTGAACAAACAACACAATGCAGACAGGTCAAAGCAGAATTAGGTTATAAAACAATATCCAAAGTTCTGAACATTGCAGCACTGTTCAGTCTGAGTATGTCGCACATCTACAAAGCCTTGGCTCAGATGGGCAAGACGGAAGTTAATCAGAGAAACAGCCAACCGGCCCTTGGTAAGCCTGAGGATCTGCAGACATCTAGAGCTCAGGTATGCGAATCTGTTCACAGTTTATTCTGCCTGAGGAGTGGCAGGAATAAAGTCATTGTTGAACATGCAAGATGCACTGTGTGGTGGAAAAATAACATCATGTTTAACGCCACCATGCTGCCAAGTGATTGTGACAGCATCATGCTTTTCTTCAGCTGACAAAATGTGTTTGGGGAGAAAAACATGTTAGAAACTGCAACAAAAAAAAAAAAAGCGTGATGTGGAGGTTACCGTAAAAGATAGACAATTCACGTGTTAGAAACAGCTAGAATTTCTGGATTTATTGCTGTTGTTGGAGAGTCTTTGCTATATTTAGTTTATTATTCTGTGTTGCATGTTATTGTTGTTATGATCTTGCCACAAAGGTTCATTCCTTTGTATTTAGTTTCTTACTTTATGACATGACTTTATGCTTTCAGGCTTTCACAGAGATGGGTTGTTACTTTGCCCTTGTCACAGTTCCATGTTCTCTTTTTCTTGTTCCAAGACCTGCAAATTTTACTTGTTTATTTTAAATTAAACTCTGCTGTTCTCCACCACCCTCTTGTCTACATTGGGTCACCTAACTACCACACACCAGGACAATAATGAATAACACTGAAGTATATTTGCGTGTTAAACTGGTCCAGTCAAAGCCCAAATCTAAGTTTAATGGAGTATGACTAATAAGAAAACTGGCTTTCACGCATGGTTTTTATCCAACTTGACTGAGCTGCATAAGAATGGACTGAGATGTCAGCCTCTAGATGAGCAAACCTGGTGGAGACATTTGAAATAGACATGCAGCTATAATTATAGCATGGCATGCTTTTGGGGTTTTGAAAACCTTCCCACTCACAATTATGTTATACTTTGTGTTGTCCTACCTCATAAAATCTCAATAAAATACATTGAAATATGTGGTTGTAAAGTGACAAAATCTCAAAATGATTGAGCAGCACAATAGAGTCTGCACACAGTGAGATCAGCTTCTCCACCCAGAACTTCCCTCACCAACTCCGACACTTGTTGAGGATTTGTTGAATCCGAATAAAATCCTTCATAACACGAGACATTTCTCTTCACCGGCACTGCATGTGTTTCTTCTGGCTCTCTTGAATTATTCCTGGCTTACATTACCCTGGAGCGCAAACGTACCACACAGTTAACAGTGAAATGAAATACAGTGTCACAAATCAGAGTAACATCTTCTTGGCTCTGGCTCTGTGTATTTGCTTCAAATGCATATTTTGACTTGTGACATCTGTCAGTCACATGTTTGTGGACGCTCTGACAGGAAGTGCTGGAAGCCTCTGCCAGAACAACTGTGACACACATGTATTTATCGCATTTATTCTTACAGCATGGAGGGAGAATGCGTGACAACTGGCCCTCATTAGGTGACGTGACAGGAAAGAAGATAAATGGGACTGTAATAATACAATTACAATGTGAAGCATGTTCCCTAAAACTTCTCTCATTGCTGTGGTAACTCTTCAGTATTTCCTCAGGCTATAAGGCAATAAACATTTAATTTCTAGGAAAAATATTTGCTCTTTTACAGATTTCCTCTGTTTTCTTTTTCCACATTTAATGTTTCAGATCAATATTAGGCAACGATGACTGGAGTAAATACAGAAATTTGAAAGCAATTTTCAAATAAGCATTTTATTTAAAAGGGAAGACAATTATCCCTTTTAAATAAAGGGATTATTTAATTTTCACATCCGGCCTCATGTGAAAATGAAATCATTGCCTTATTTGTCATATATTAACTGTTAATAACCAAATTCTTGGGGATTGCTGAGATTAATAATTTTACCATCCAAACCCAGGCTTGATTACTGCCAGACTTAAAGAATCAAGAAACCCCTAAACAAAACCTGACTGAAAACATAAGTTTGAGAACAGATGGTAAATAAAATGGTTCACATCTAACAATCTGGGAAGAGTTACAAAGCCATTTCCAAGAGTTTTTTAAAAGTCGATTTTACATATTAATTATTACCTTTTAAAAAAATAGAGGGAAAATAATTACATATTTTATAAGGGGTCGCCAGTCTCTGGCGCTTTTGTTTTTTGGTTCAGATTGACCCAAAGAAAGCTAACCTGCAACAGATGCCACCTGCAACCAGAAACCGCAATAACTTCACAGAACGCTGAATACTAGAAAATGAAGCACACTGTGGTAGTTGACGCTTGAAATCTCTTTGTTTTAACTCATTTAAAACAAAAATTCTTCCACAGTGATGTAAAAGTTACTGCAAACTCTTGATGGTGGCTTTTGCCGGTACCACCAGGTTTAGGGGGTAATTACTTATTCAAAAATATCAACAAACAGTTAGCTTTGTCTGATGTTAAAATATATTTGATTTGAAGCTGTAGTACAATTTTCCAGAATATCTTGAACTACCTAATAGTTCAAAATATTGAACTATTAGGTTCAATATCTAAAACAACAAACAGACATTAATATTTGAAATCTGATTGAAACCTTCATGATGGCAATTTTCTTACTTTTTAATCTTCCTGTTTCTTTGTTCCTTTTTTCTTCTCTTGTTTTGATTTAATTGTTGATTCTGTGTATTCTGTTAGTATTTGTTATACTAAAGAGTTGAAAAGGTTTAAGGGTCTATATAGAGAAGCTGAAAAGCCTCAGCTTACACCTTTTCAATCTTATGAATTATTTTTATTTGACTTTGGTTTGAATATTAATGACTGCAGTTGGAGTGTTTCTTGACTGTAATAACTAGCATTGTTGATATTTGTGCGTGTCTGTGCATTTTAGATCAAATGAACTTTACGTCTGTGTGTCTCTGTCTATACATTTACGTGTTCACTTCTTCCTAGTCCATTTCAAACAGAAAAGTAGTGGTAAGCAATTATTTTGTTTTTGGTTATGTAGGCACATGTTTTCTCTGTCCTTGTTTTTTCCCCCTTGTTTTTAAAAACTTGTTTGAAATAAATAAATCAAGTCAAGAGTGGCAATTAAAAGAAAAATCAACAGAATCTTTTAAGAGGAGAAATAATTTGTCGTAGCTCTGCATCATCTACTGTCTCCCAAACCCAATCCGCTGAGATGATTCTCCTTCTGCGGCTCGGCTTCATCTGCCTCCCTCCCTCCTCATCTCCCTCCCACTTCATCTCCTCCTCTCCACTGTCACTGCGCTTCACTAACAGTTGGGTGTTTTTTACATCCTCTCCCTCCTCCATCTTCACTCTTTCTTCACAAGACACAATGAGATTAACAGCGCTCTGCGTGTGTGGGACCCTGCTAGCTTTTTCAAGTCTCTCTCGGATCAGAGCGGAGGAAGGAGTCCTCCTGGGCGACCGGGGATTCGGACCCTGTGCTGCGACTCTGAGACCGGTAGGAGCGTGCAGACCGGGGGACCACGACAACACGTGCCCCTTCCACATCAATCTTCCTCCTCTGGTTGTTCATTTGCCACAACATCTTTTGGAGTTGGAGAACGTCATGCAGGACCTGCAGAAACTGAAGGAGAGTGTCGATGAGCTGAGGGAAATGTGTGCAGATTGTGCAGGTGGTCAAGCGGCGAGAAACTGTGAGACGAAGAATGACGGAGAGCTGAATGGAGGTAAGATCACAAATGAGGATGAGAGGGACTGGCTGAATGAGAGACTTGAAGAGAATGAGAGAAATTTCAGACAGGAGTGTAGAAAAGATGGTGTAAAGGTGGAAACAATGGACGGAAATAACAAGGAAAAAAAGCTGAAAGACGAGAACGAATGGGAAACAGGAGGAGTTGTAAAGGAAAACAGGAGAGGAGAACCTGTGACTGAGGGTGCAAGAGGAGAGGACACATTAAAAACGCCAGCCTCTGGTGGAAACATGAAATCTGTTAATGTGACAAGAGGAAAGATTGCTGAGATAAATCCCAAAGGGAGCTCAAGGAAAATTCAAGATCTGTTGGACAAAAACAAGGAAAAAACAAAAGAAGAAACTAGCCATCCCATATGGCGAGATAAGATAAAAGTGGAAAAAAACGCTAAAGCTGAAGCCATTGATAGAATAAAGATGTCTAAGAACCACACAATGAATATGAATAAGGAACAGGGGCAGACTGAAATGGAAAAGGGAATAAAAGTGGACCCAAATAAAAAGAAACCAAAGCAGATGGAGAGGTTTGGGCTCACAGAAAAAGGGAGGGGGATTAAAACGGAGAGTGTGCAGAGAGATGACGATGGAGAAACTTCATCCAGCAAGACAACTAAAAAAACAGACTTTTTATCGATCAGTCCGACTTCCCTTACAACAGGATTAACTTCAAGGCCGGACTTGAGCGACAGTAAAAGCTTTACATCATCTCTTCCATCACCTTCTCTGCTCAGCTCCACTTTAAGCTCCATCACAGATGTCACTCATGACCCAAAAGCTGGTTATGGACTAACGGGAAGCACAGAGCCCAGAGCAGCTGGTGTTACTGAACCCCAAAGCCAAGTTAAGGGGCGGCTATCTACAACAACAGAAACAATATCCACAGCGGGTGGTCCAGGACAGCAGACAGCCATCGCTGATGTAGAGTTATCCATAACAACTCCAACCACTTCATCTCCTCTTCACACTGTATTCATAACATCATCATCCAGAGTTACAGATCATAGTCACCGGGCACCAAAGAAGAACATCAGCTCAAAACCCAAGACCAATCTGAGACCTCCCCCAGTCCGAGCACCGAAGCCTGGTGAAAAATATAAATCTGGAATTAAGCCTGAAGCAGACAAAAGACTAAAGAATGCCAAGACTGACCATAAACCAAATCAAGGTCCTTCAACAGAGGAGAAACCTAAACTCAACCAAAGGAGTAAGCCTCACAAACCCACAGGTGTAAAATTCAAACCAGGCAAAGACTCAAAACAAATCCAAAATAAAAAAACTGGCCAAAAAAACAGCACCGATATTTCAACAACTGAGGAAAATCTCAAAAGCAATTTGATGCATAAACAGGAAGGAAGAGCTAATGAGACGCAATCAAAGCAAAACGCTTCACCTGCTGTCCAGAGACCTGCAGCTCAAAGACCTCCAGCTGTAAATGCGACACATTCAGGTAAATATAAATTAACCAATAGAAAGTCTGACAAAGTTTCAAATACTGACCAAAATTTAAAGCCGGGAAAAAAATTTGTTCATGTTTTTATTACTGACCTACCTGATCAAAAGTCAGAAGAAAAATTAAATGAAACAATTATATTACAAAATCCCAATCATTCATCAAATCCAACTGATGAAACCAACCCCTCGAAGAGCAAATACATCCAGAAAATCCCAACATTTAAACCTGAACCTACCTCAGAGTACAAATCAACACCAAAGCCAAACCAAATACCTTCAAATGAATTTGTGGGCACATTTGAAGAAAATATGGAACAGGAGATTACAAACAGTCCAGATTTAACCTCTGGACAAAAGAACATTGCTGAACGACCTCATACATCTCCGGATAACACCAATGATTCCACTCAGAATCACTTTAACTCTTCCCAAGAGTTTGAAACTGAAACAGCTACAGCCTTAACTGAGGCAGTGGACATCTCTGAAGAAAATTCCTTGCAGGAGCCCAAATATAATCCAGATTTAACACCTGGACAGACATATGTACCGGATCAAGCTACTGTAACCCCTGATCAGAAGAAAAATTCCGGCCAGGATCGCCTTAAAATCAAAAGCAAGCCAGAATCCACTCAAGAATCTTCTTCTGAATCTAACAAAACAGAAACATCTACAAAAACTCCAAAACAAACGCTGCTAACTGAGCCATTGAACAAATCAAATAATAATCCCTTCTATGACCCCAAATCAAATCCAGATGTAAGACCTGGACGGACATCTGCTCCGGATCAACCCACTGTGACCCATCACCTGATGAACAAATCCAGTCTGGGAATTTCTGAAACTAAACACAAACCTAAGCCTAAACCTAACAAGCCTAAATCACAGAGAAGTGAAACCACTGCTACACCAAAACCAAACCAAAGGTTTTTAACCCACGTTGGAGATAAATCTGAAGAAAATCCCTCCAGGAAGTCTAAAAACCCTTCAGACATAACACCTAGACTGGAAGTTATATCTGATCGAGCTAATACAACACTTGATTACATGGATAAATCCAACCAGGAAAGCCACAAAACTAAACACAAGCCTGATAATAACAGAGAGCATAAATTTGAGAAAGCAAACAATTCTGATGAAAATTCCTTGCAGGAGTTTATATCAAATCCACATTTAACACCTGGACAGACAACTGTATTAGATCAAGAAACAAAACACTCTGATCAGATGACTAAATCCAGTGAGGAGCTTCTTAAAGAGACACACAAATCAGAAAACATCCAAGGGTTTAAGTCTAACAAAAGTGAAACAGCAAATACAAAACCTTCAACTAAGTCAGTGGGCATGTCTGAAGAAAAGTCCTGGCAGGAACCAACGCCTGATCCAGGTTTAAGACCACATCGAGGTACCACAAGCCCAGATCAGATTAAAAAATCCAGTGAGGATCATCTTAAACCAGAAAATATCCACGAGTTTAAGTTTAACAAAAGTGGAACAGCAACATCAAAACCAATCCAGGAACTTTTTCCAGAGTCAGTGGACCAGTCTGAGGACATTCAGGAACCTACACCCTATCCAGATTTAACAGCTGGACAAACATCAGCACCAAATCAAGCAACTACAATCCCTGATCAAATTAACAAATACAACAGAAAACACCTTAAACCTCAAACTTCTCAAGACTCTCAAAGTCCAACAGTGACACAAAAACCATCGATTGAATCAAGGGACAGGTTTCAAGAAAAAACCCTTCAGAAACCTACATCTGATCCAGGTCAAGCACCTGCAGAAACATCTACAATAGATCTAGCTACTTGGGTGATTAAAACCAGTCAAGATCATCTCAAAACTAAAGAAAACCCAGAAAAAATCCATGATTTTACATCAAGTCAAAACAAAGCAGCAACCCCAAAACCCAAGCAAAAACCTTTACCTGAGACCGTGGAGGAAAATTCCTTGCAGCAAGCCAAATTGTATCCAGATTTAGAACATGGACAAACATCTACTCCTGGTCACGCAACGACAGCACCTGATCATATGGATACATTTAACAATGAATATATTGAAACTCAAACTTCTAAAGAGCTTAAATTTTACAAAAATGAGACAGCATCTCATAAACCGTCAACTAAAACATGGAACAAGTCTAAAGAAATAAATTTGCAGGATGCCAGGCCTACACTGGATTTAGCTCCTGCAGTCCCTAATCAAAAAAGGAAATCCACCAACGGTGACTCTCAAACTAAACATTCTCATGTGACTAAATTCAACAAAAGTGAAAAACGACCAAACCCTTTAACAGAGTCATGGGAAAAGTCTGAAGAAGCATCTTTGCAGGAACCAACATCTAAACCAGGCTTAGCACCGGAAGAAACATCTACATCAGCTCTAGCTACTGAAACAACTGATCAGATTACAAAAACCATCCAGGACCGCCATGGAGCTAAACAAAACCCAGGAAACAACAAAGGGTTTAAGTCAAACAAAAGTGATACAACAACACCAAAATCCAACCAAAAGCCTTTATCAGAGTCAAAGAGTAAAGAACAGGGGCATAAAAACAAGTCAGACTCAACATCTGATTCAGCTAAAATCTCACCAGACCAAAGCTCCAAACCTGGCAGTAATGTACCCAAATTTAGCAAAAGACCTAAACCTGGTCAAGAGAACAGACAAAACCAGAAAAATCCAAAGGTCAATCCAAGCTTAAAACCAAGACCAAATGCAAACCTTAAAACCAACCAAACAAATCCAAGGCTGAAACCCCCGAGACCTGGCTTAACGACTAATCTAAAACCAATGTCTGTACCTGAGAAAATCATAAAACCAGCGCACAACAAAACATCCAGACTAAGGTTTCCATTTCGACACAAACCATCAACAGGACCTACATTCAGGCCAGGAGCTAAACCTTTCCAGAGGTCAAAACAAGCAGTGGAGCCAAAGCCAAGTCCACAAACCAATACAAACCCACCTCATATCAGCTGGGTTCCTTCAGGAAACATCCAAAACTCTCGTACTGACACGCCACCTACATCTGGCCTCAAAAAACAAATTGCTAAAGTGAGTCATACCCTGGGGGAAACAGAGTTCAGCACAAGTGTGAGGAAGACCATAACTCTAAGTCCAAAGACCTCAAACAGCTTGAAAAGTGGAAACTTCCCTGCCACTCACACCCAACCCGAAGACGTCACATCGAGCCCAAACACTAGGATTACGTCTGATCCGAGGCCACAAACAGCCGGGCTGCTGTCATCTGCCCCAATGACAACAAGAACAAACGACACCAACCATAGGATCCTCCAAAATGTTATCACTAGCACTGGTCCAGGAGCAACACAGCTGAGCGTAGCTCCCAAATCTAAGGCTAAGACACATTATGAGGAAGAAAGTCCCCATGCAAGCCCAGTTTCTCCCCCCAGTTTGAAAACTACCTCCACATTCAGCCCCAAGTTCAGGTCAAAGACCTCCTCCACCTCTGGCCACGAGTCCCCGCCTGCAGAAATGTCCACTCCTAGTCCACGAGAACTGCGTGTGAAAATCAACCAGGTGGCTGCATTTGTCAACAACAGCCTGATTCCTAACAGGAGACCAGACGAGCTTCCAAAGGAGTCCGAGACCGGCGAGGGGCCTGAGAGGACACACGGGAAACTGCCCACATCTGCAGCATCCGCAGGCAAGAGATTACGTTTATGATTTCTGCATGGTTTACTATACTTGTCACATTTACCGTTTACTATACTTGTCAAATTTAGCCTCTTTTGTTCATCTGTGTTTATTGCAATAAATTGAAAAGGACACTTTTATCTAAGACACATTCATTCATTCAACTGGAAAATGAAAGGAAATCTCAAGCAACGTAACAGTAAAAACAAAGAATGAGTAAATTGTATGCATCACAGCAGTTAGGTCAGTATGTGCGTATCTAAAAAGGAAACTTAAATAAAAGAATTTCAAGTATGACAACCACACAATAAACTCTAAAGAGCCTCACACAATTAATCAGAAAGTAGACTTCATGATGTGGTCTGAGATCATATTAGTGTCATTCATCATCAGGAGGAATCTGCATGTGTGCACAATCTGTAGATCGGCACGACTGTGAGGTTAGCGCCACAACAATGCAAAGGCCAACAGCTTTGAAACACCCTTCAGTGGAAGCAGCGATTCAGCTATCAGTGATAGTAATTAGTGATAATTTACTCACCGCGTTAAAATAGCCGTATTTTATTTAAATAAGCCGTAAAGTCCTCACTATAAACTTCTCACTTCATTTACAGGTGACGTTAAACAATTAAACATTTAATTGTTTTCACTGCGGCATTCTGCTTGGTTTAAGTAAATAGGAAAATAAACAGAAAAAATTAGAAATTGAATTAGGAAAACAAGAAATCCATCAGTGAAAAAAATAAAGAATGATAGAAAAGTCACTCAAAAAATAATGATAATAATTATGAAGATTATATGTTGAATTAAATATATAGCAAGCAAGGAAGTTATAAGTTCAGTTTCTTTATGTTTTTTTAAAACCTGTGTATATAAATATTTAAATTAATGAGAACCAACCAAACTTGTCAAACTCAGTATAGAAATAAATAAGTTGCTCAATAAAATCAATTATTAGTAATCAGTTTAAACAATTGTTGCTCTGTAAAATCAATCTTACAATAGTTTAATTGTTTTTACCCCATAATAATGTAAAATTTAATTTTGCATAAACCAATAATCCTAAAGAAAATAGATGAGTTAAAGAATAAATAATGAAAAAACAATTAGCCAGTTAATGACTATATGATTTAGCAGTAAATTAAATTCATGCAATTTACAATTTCTCTGGCTTTTAGTAGAAATTGTAAATTGATTTTTAAAATCTTAAATCGCTAAAGTATTATATAAGGTATATTTTTATGTATGACTTAAGAGTGACTTTATAACATATAATGACTGAAGATTCATCAGAACTTTGTGAGCGGTAGCTACACTACATTTGGCTGTGGAGGACCAAACCTGCCAAAATTAAGAATAAATAAATAAATGTCTACACACTTCTCTATAATGAGCAAGTTTGTCTTGGTCTAGCACATAAAATCCTAATAAATACATTACATGTGTTACAAAATGTGAAAGGGTTCACAGGAATCTTGTGAATACTTTAGTGAAGCACTGTATTTTCTTGAGTCACATATTTTCATCTTTATTTTTGGCTTGTTTGGTCCTCCATATAACATTGTTGCCATTTCACCTTGTCAAGGAAATTTTGTCCCAGAGCTGCAAGAGAATGTTATCACCTGCACGGACCAGTTTCTGTACTGCAACCAATTAGTTCAATTCTCTTTTTTTCATTCCTCTTCCACAGTAATAAGAGACTGCTCAGACCATCTCCTCAGAGGAAAAACCAGGAGCGGACTTTACCTGGTGACCCCTGACCTCCGCAGCAGCAGCTTTCAGGTGTTCTGTGACATGGAGCTGGATGGCGGCGGATGGACCCTCCTGCAGCGCCGCCGGGACGGCAGCGTGAGCTTCAACCGCTCCTGGGTGGAGTACCAGGCCGGCTTCGGAGTGCTGGACGGAGGAGAGTTCTGGCTGGGCAACAACAAGATGCACCTGCTGACCCGGGACAGGGACATGGAACTGCGGGTGGAGCTGGAGGACTTTGATGGAGTGACTGAGCATGCGCAGTATGAGCACTTCAGGGTCGCCAGCGAGCGGCTCCGCTACAGACTGACGGTGGGCGGGTACTCAGGTACAGCAGGCGATGCTCTGCGCTTCAGCAAAACCTACGACCACAACAACAGGGCGTTCACCACCCCTGACAGAGACAACGACCGGTACCCGTCCGGGAACTGCGGGGCCTACTACAGCTCCGGCTGGTGGTTCGATGCCTGCATGGCTGCAAACCTCAACGGCAAATATTACTTTGGGAAGTATAAAGGAGTTCGGGACGGGATTTTCTGGGGAACATGGCACAACATATCCACAGAGTACTACCCCACCAATGAGAGACAGTCTTTTAAATCAGTCAGGATGATGGCCCGACCAAAGAGCTTTGGCTTGCGTTAATAAAGCGAACATTAAATGCTTTTGTCCAGGTTTCTACGAATCTTTCGTACTTTCCACTTATTTTAACAACGACTCAGTGCTGCCATCTTGTGGCCATACATTCAGCTACGTGGTTTAATTTACTAGAATACAGAAACAGACGATAAGCTACTTTGCCAAAAGATAGAAACACTGAAACAATCATTGAATTCAGGTGTTCCAGCCATTGCTATGGCTATAGATAGGTATGGGCAGGTTTGATGAGTTTTGTAAAAAAAAAAACAAACCCAACAACAATATTTTATGTTATAGTACTGGTAATATGTCAATAAAAAACAGAAATGCATTACTTACGACAAATACTGCCAAAAACTGAACATATTGATTACAGTAATTATAATGTAATTCAAATATAAATAATAGCCTACCTGCTTAATTTAGAAGAGGGTGTTTCAAGTACATATGCTTACTGTGGTAAACATAATAAATTTTTATTGATGTTTCAAAACGGCATTAGTGTAATGTATTGCTGTCCTTAGGAGTTTATGCCAATATGTTGAGTGTTTCTTGCAAAGAGACCTGTTTACAATCAGCTGAAATTGTCTTTCTTGTAACAAGGGAGAAAGTGCTGTTACTTTTTTTCAGCCAGCTGACCAGCAATGCACAGCAACAGATTGGGGCAGTGCCGTTTTAACCGATGCAACCTGAGAAAACTCCGGCCCTTCTACCAATTTCTACCGATATTTTATTAAAAGAACTTTAAAATGCAGTGACTATTATTGAATACCTCGGTGTGCCATCAGAAACCATCAGGTGTAAAATTAAGCACTGAGGCATACAGACGGCTCAGGAATTTAGTAAATTCAGCTGTGGTGCAGTGACAGGATGCCACGTGTATAATAAGCTCATTCATAAAATATTCCCACTACTAAACGTTACACTGACATTTGCTGTTGGTGTCAAAACATATTGAAAGCAAATGAGAACAACAGCAGCTCTGCCTTGGAAACGGTCTGCCTGAAATCACAGAGCGGAGAAAATGCTGGCTGAAGTCTCCATCTGTCGGCAGAGTCAAATTTCATGCTCTCTTTATTTTAGCTTTTTAGAGCAGTGCACAAAACAGCTATCACATCACTAAGTACTATACAAAGACTTGGAAGCAGAGGTGCGTAACGTATTGCAGCTAGACTCTAGATCTGTAAAAAATCCTGATACTCTCTCTGGCTCACCAGTGGAAAAGTCTGAGTTTGGCGGTTGTAATGGGGACACTCTGGCCTGACTGGTTTGGAGTTGTTTTTTAGGAGCTGGGTGTAGAGCTTCAGCATACAAAGACATGATGGATAATTTCATGCTTCTGGTTATTTAGGAACAACTTGGAGCTCCTATCTGTTCCAGTGTGACTCTGCATCAGAGCACCAAGCAAAATTAATAAATACTTGGATGAACAACTTTGGAGAGGACATCCCTGAATTCATTGATGGATGAATTATTGTGAGCTAGATTTTATTGTCCACCTGACCTCATAAATGATCAAATTTTCCCTCCTAATCCTTCCCAGAAGAGCTTAAGTTGTCACAGATGAGTATGAACACATGAGAGACTATTAGGAATGAGATTTCATTAAAGTTCATTTGTGTAAAAGCAAGCATCTCAGTATTTTTGGTATTATATTACATTACAAATGTCACATCTTATTGATTGTCTTGTGTCGTTCATAACTCCTTTTGAACTGTTTTTCTTTTTAACAGTGAAGCTACGTATTTTTCAATATACCTGAAGTGTAAATCCGACGGGTATTAATTTTTTTTATTGGTCTGGGATGACTTTTAATACAGTTTGTTTAATTAAAATAAACAAAATAAGTCTTATCTAACTTTATATTGTTTAACCTTCTTAAAACAACCGGGATGTAAAACAAGGATTCGGACCTTGTGGGTTAAGACTCAATTTCCCTAAATCCTTTGCGCTAATACTGACGTCATCCACCTTGTGCTTCATTGTTTTTCCATTGGTTAGAACCAGAAAGGGGTTGGTTCAAGGTTTACACAAGAATATAACATCCTGTCTGTGAAGTTTGCCAAAACAACTTGGACCGAACAGTAGAGTGAATAAATGTCACTTCAAATTAAAAGCATGAAGGAGCAAATGTAATATTTAGCCAGGGAGGATAAGGAAAAGTGTTTTATGCTTACTTTTCTTGATGATTTAAAATATCTAAAGATTTATAGAAGGTTAAAGTGCATTTGTACATATGACATTAAAACCACTGGGACACACACGATCAGTTTGTATTACTAAACAAATAAAAAACATCTACACAGCACCAAGTTAAAGGAAGCAAATAATCTAACAACCAATAAAATGTTTTATTGTAACACTAAGCTACATCAAAGATGTTTGAGTAAGTAAACTTGAAGAACGGATGTAACCTGGTTATATTTCATCTTCAGATGATTATAAATGAGGGTTTATTTTCTAAAAATAGAATTAGAACTTTATTTTTCGCTTCTTGATATATAAATACCCACATTGTCTAGGTGTTTCAAAGGTTTTAAATTAAATCACTTTGCTCTTCCTGTAAGTTGATCCAAAACTAATATTCTTCCTTTTGAAATGTTGTAGAGTATCGTCACTTGTCCTAGAAGACATGTGTCAAACTCAAGGCTCAGGGGCCAAATCTGGCTCACCGTAGCTTTTTAAGTGGCCCACAAGACTCCAAGTTACATCAATAAGTCCTTCCAGGTTTTCATAAATCCATAAAATTCATGCAAAATCCACACAAAATCAACATTTTGCAGAAAATTTTCTCAAAATTGGCCAAAAACATTGAAAAGGAGTTAAATATTATTTCACTTACTTAATGCTGAAACAAACAGCTATTTATTGATATTTTAACAGTTTAATGGGTCATATGAATAGATTCTGGCTCAACCGGCCCTTTAAGAACATTCAGATTTTTGATTTGTCCCAAAATGACAATGAGTTTCCTGCCCTACAGAATCATTAAAAAGACACAGGAACCGAGCTGCATGTTGTGTTCATGGGAAAACGGCTGACAACACTTACTGATATTTTAATGCATATGGCTGCTTGAGGTCTCGGCAGCACTGACCGCAAACTTGGCTTACCTTGGGCCAGCCCTGGCTGCAACACTTTAAAAATCGTAAATTTGAATGTGCAGACTTTTAATCTGAAATCCAAGCGGTTGTAGTCGTCTCAGTAACAGCTTAGGACGTGTGTGGGACAGTTCATGCGGACTGAATGACTGCACATCAAACTCTGCAGGTTGTGTTGTTGTGTTTGCGGCTGCTGGAGGTTTAGAGCAGCTGCTGGTCAGAGGAGATGTTGTGGACATCAGCAGCTCAGAGAGGACCGGTGGGGCTCCTCCTGCGGTGCTGGTCCCACACATCCTGTCACACAGCTGTCACTGCGCCGCGGTGGCCCCTGCTTGCCTCACGGTACTTTTCTAGCTCTGAACCCGCAAAAGCACCGACACATGACGGGGTGGAGGCATCGCCCCTGCGGCAGTGGGCCCTGGACGTCAGCCCGTTCACCACAGTGAGGGCCCGGTTGGGCTGCAACATCTGCGTCCGCCCGCTGGACGTGCACGCCTACCCCGAGGCAAACCGAGCCCTGATCTCGATCCACGGTCCAGACAGTGACCAAGGGGACTGCACGCAGGACCTGCACGTCCACTATGATGGACAGAGCCAGGAGCTGCTCATCTCTGCTGAGAAGGTGAACAGCAACGTCACGGTTGAGATGGACGCACCAATCAAAACTAGTGAGTTTTGACAATAACGACATAGCTGCGCATACAAACATGGAGTCCGTGCTTAAAAAACCTGCGTGCTTTTGACAGATCTCTTCATCACCACTAAAGGAGGAGGCAACGTGCAAGTGAAGAAGATGGAGAGTGATATCTGCAAAGTGCAAACAGAAAAGGGCAGCTGTTTACTTCACTCTGTTAAAGTTGGTATTTCCTCATAGATAGATAGATAGATAGATAGATAGATAGATAGATAGATAGATAGACACAGCTATATAACTGGAGGTGGGCAGAGTGGCCAAAATTTAACTAAAGTAAAAGTAACGTTAGTTTAAAATAATTAATTATTAATAGGAGTACTTATTTTTCAGAAAGTAAATGTAATTAGTTGCTACTCACCAGAGTAAGCCAAAAGAAGTTAACTTCCAGAGAAGCGGAGTGTAACAGAGCGCTGTATTAAAGTACATTAATGGAAAGTTGAGTGGAACACAAGCAGCAGGGATAGATGTGGTGTTGAGAGGATTATGAAGATGGTGAATCTGCTTCAAGAGCCACCACACAAAGATGCATTAAGGACTGGGCCACAGCTATCTGTGGGAATGTTCTTCGCTGGTGGTGGTCCGCTGTGTTTATCAATCCCAAAGTCAGTGCTGCCGTCTTTCATGAAATTGTTGAGCATTTCATGCTTTAGTTTGGATGTTTCTGTGTTTTTGCTGAGATTGTGTAGAGATGCTTAATTTCATCTCTAGCAAAAGCTCATTACTTATATGTGTAATGTTCAAACATTACAAACACAATGTTCTTAATGATTTGTTTAAAAAAAACACATTTTCATATTTATTCAAAAATGAAAAAAAACTATTTAATATCTTTATCTAAATCGTGTCTTATAGTTTCCACTTTCTTATTGTTGGCTTCAATGTACAAAAAAAAGGTGATAAAAGAAGGGAAGTAATTTAAAGACACTTGCAAAATAATTCAGTTAAACAAAAAACTCTGTACTGATTTTTATGCCTTAAAATAGTCAGAATAATCATTTTAATCTGTGTTTCATAATCATTGACTGTGTTAAACCTACAAATATCTGAAACTGGCTTAACTCCTCATCCTCTTGTTATATCTCAGGGACATCAAGTCGAGGTGAGGTCCCACGGCGGACATGTAACAGGTTTGGGCACCATCCATGGTAACGTGGACATCAGCACAAAGGGAGACAGCGTAAGTAGGGCAGGGTTTCTGCAGCTCTTCGGTCTTATTCTTAGCAACCATTAGGGGGTAGCAGCATCCCACTGCAGCCATCAGCAGCAGTGAGTTAAACGTTGTGTGTTCTGATCTGAAGTGGTGTGTGTTTACATCTGTGTGGGGTCACCTGAGGTCTCATTTTGCAGGTGGTTGATGTCAAGAAGCTTCAAGGCACAAGGATGAACATTTCCACGGAGCATGGAGCTCTGAAGGTCAAAGCTGTCTATGCCGAGTCCAGCTGTGTGTTCTCCTGCTCGGGGAGAGTAGAACTGGGTCATGTGCACGGTGAGAAAACGTCTCTCACTTCCACTTATTCATGTATGCATGGCTGGATTGCCATTTTCTTTCTTCTTTGCACTGTTCCAAAAACATTTGATTTGTTGAGTCCAGGAATAATAGTTTTCCTCTTAATTAATTCTCCCACCAGAGCGTTGGGTCTTTGCTCCTCAGATTAACGCTCCCCTCGAACTGCCTGTTAGCTTAGCTGGACGACCCTGTCTTGGTTGCCATACTCAGTTATGTGACACACCTGATTTTATTTAGGGGTATCAGAGTAAGGGTGTCTAAATAAAAACACAAACCATACTCTCCTTCTTCTTCTGTGGAGTTTAACTGCATTAAATGTATATTACCACCACCTAAATATAGATGCTAAGACTTCCTAAATCCACTTAAATAGGGTCATAACCCACCAGAGGGACATACAATTTTCTGGATCCAGTGTCACTTTTCCCTATAATAAATAAAGCACTATTCATATTTGTATGACCTATTGTAATACTTAATATGAATTCCTCTCTCCTGTTTCCTCCAGAATACCTGACTCTGTACATATATATTCCCCTTCTCCTGTTTTCACTGCTGTTTTCATACTTGGTTACACACATCTAAACTGCTCTCCATGTTTTAGATGTTTCTCTGCTTCAGCACATCTGATTTCAATTGATGGTAGATTACCTGGATTTTACCATGGTAAGCTACCATGTGTGGCTCGAGGACCTGCAGGGTTGGGAAACAGTCACAAAAAATTCAAATGTAGCATGTTGAGGTTCATAATTTGCTGAGGTGGGTGGAACAGCCAAACCTTTTACTCAAGGAAAAGTAGTACTACTTCAACATATTTTCACTCAAGTAAAAGTAAAAAGTAGCAATTTAAGAGATTACTCAAGTAAGAGCAAAAAAGTATTTGGTATATTAAGTACTGAGTAACTGATCAAATGATCAATCATTTAGTATTTAAAAATTACTTCATCACACGGCCCAAAATATGGAAGAATGTGGAAATTTTGGTGCTTTAAATATCAAAATGAAAACAATTGACATAAATAAAATAATTACAAAATCAGGCAAAAGAAACATTTTTTAAAATATTTTTTTTCCAGTAGAAACTTTAGCAAAAACTGCAGGTGTTTGTTTCTGCCTGGTAAATCTTCAGTTAAAACAAATTTGTTCTTCACTTAGTGAAGTTACTCATGGTGGGTCAAGCATTCAGACATTTTACTCAAATAATAGCAACACGTCATAATAAAATTACTCAAGTGACAGTACAAAGTGCAGCATAGTTCAAATATTCCTAAAGGTAAATTTTTTCACAAAAATGTACTCAGGTAAACATAACTGAGTAAATGTAACTAGTTACTACCCAACTCTGGTAATTTGTTTTCCTTATTTCATTAATTTTGTAAGCATTATCCAAATAATATGCACAAAATCTTTTAACATCAATATATTCTACACTATTTTAAACAGTACGTTTGACCCATGACTTCACTAACTTCATTCATACAAACATTGAAAACTTGTAAACCAAAAATGACAGATTTGACCGATACACAGAAATTGATCTAGGCCAGATTTCTCTATTCCAGTCCTCAGCAGCCACTGCCCTGCATATTTTCTCTTCCAGAACACCTGATTCAAATGTTTGCCTGACCTCCTCTGCATGCCACAAAGTACTGCAAAATCCTGTTAATCCCCCACTTATTGAAGTCAGGTGTGTGGCAGAAGGGAAACACCTAAAACATGCAAGGCGGTGCTCCTTCCAGACTGAAGCTGAGAAACGCTGATCTATGACAACCTTCACCAGACTTATTGATTTTAAGGGTTTAAATAACGCTCAAAGAAACTTCTTCTTCACAAAAACAACTGTTGCCTTTAGGAGTTTCCAGTACATTCTCGTCCACAGCTGCTTTAGGTTAAATCTCTTGGTAAAGCTGAGCCATAAGAAATCTCTGGCTCAGATCCAGTCACAGTTCATTTAAGCACAATGTGGTCCCAATCTACCACAAACCTTTCAACTATTTCGCTTTAAGATGGCTATAAAGTCAAGTTAGCAGTAAAAAGTGACATCTTTGATCACAAACAATCCTGTGAAATATTTAATAAATAAAATTGATTGGATAAGAATTTCATTGTATTCCTGAGTGTGAATTTCAGTTGTGTAATGTAATGATGTGTTACAACTCAAGATGTGCTTAAAGTATTCAGATATTTATGTTCTGTTCAGCGAGCTGAAGGTAGTGATGAGGTTATCTAATCCTGTTTTTTTAATTCATTATAGGTAACACCACAGTGGAGAACGAGTCTGGGGATACAGTTGTTGGTAAGCAGACTGGCTGGCTGCACACTGACCCATGCATGGTTTCTATCAACGTCTGAGACTTGCTTTTCTCCTGCAGATGGTTCAAATAGTTTCCTGAAGGTTTCCTCTATCAGTGGAAGCATTGATGTCTACGTGGGAGACGGTGGTACCGCTGACCTCCACACTCGGGACGGTAAGTACTCCATGGACAGAGCCCAGTTTTTCCTGTACTCTTGATTTTGCTTTAATCTCTGTGTCATGTAGGAGCGGTGAGTGTGCGTGTCCCGTCTTCATTTAGAGCTGGTGTAAATCTCTGCGGCGTGACGGTGAACGTCAGTCCAGAGGTTCTTCTGCATGACGAACAAAGACACACCGCAGACGGCCGAACCACACTGACTGGTGAGCTCCTACCATTCATTGTTTCTTCATCTGATAATGACATGAAAACCTCCAACTAGTAAATGAAACATGACATCAATGCGTTTGTTTCAGGCTATATGAGTGGGGAACCTTCTGTTGACCAGTGGGTCAAAGCTCGGGCAGACGGAGGATCCATCCAGCTGAGGACACAAAGCTGGTTTGAGTCCCTGAAGCTCGGGAGCTAAGTGACCGGACGCATCGTGACATTCTCAGGGCCGTAAACTTCAAACGTCAAGACCGGATATGAATACAACGCTAACGGCTGAACGTTATTTTCCTCTGTCTTTGCAATGTACTTTTAATTTAAAGTGTCTTTTGAATGTTCATGTCAAATCACACAATCATTGTATTGTGACTGTGTGTATTCAGTGTTTTACATGATTAAAAAGGTATTTTAATAAAATAATAGGTTCTTTAATAAATCACTCGATGAAATAATTACTGATAACTTTAAAAATCCCTTTAAAATAAATGTAACAGGCATTTTTGAGTAAAGAACAAGGCATGGAGCACATGTCATTGTTGCTGCACAGTTTTCACTTTATATAAGTAAGTACATTAACTCTTTTTGGTAAATATTAAACTTTATTTGTCTCATTTACAGTTTGTGCTCTTAGAAGTTGTTGAACATTTCTTCTGTGAAAGGGCACAAAATAACAATTCAGTAAAAAAAAAAAAATTCAAAAATAGACTGAAAGGGTCTAGACCTGCAATATGGCTGATTAACCGTGGCAAAGCCAGGTAAATTATAACCTGGTTTGTAATTGGTTTAAAAAATATTATTGAAAATAAAAACACTTAAATGTTTAAAGAAATTTACAAAAGCTCCTAAATCGATGGTTGGAGTGACCAGAAACGGGCCTCAAATTTCTGTCCTTGATGTTGGTCTGCAGCTTTTAGGTGCACCTCTGCTTCATCACACCTGAATGAAATAATTATGTCGTTAGCGGGACTCTGCAGCTACTAGTTGCAATTCAACCGTTCAGGTAGGTTGCATGAAGTATGCATCTAAAAGTCACAGGACACCGGACTGTGAGAACTAAAGCTTGCGACCTCTGCTTAAAGATAATCATTCCTCCAGATTTTTCTGTTTTTAAACAGAATTTTGAGCTTTCTGGATGTAATCGCTGTTCATGACTTTCCAAAGTCCCTCTCCATCATCCATGCATCATTATCCTTCGGCATCATTGCAATCTTGTGTACATTGCACTCAAACCAGGAGGAAGATTTTTCGCTGCTGTACTCCCACTGTGAGAGGCGTCTTTTCAGTTTTAAAGCAGCCTCCCTTTAAAAAGAAAAAAAGGAAATTTGTTAGATAAGCTCTCGCAAAGAGTGTACATGTCAGAATTTTGACTTTTAATGTACCATGAGATGCCTGAGCAGTCATTCAATCTGATGGAGGTAAGTGGAGGACAAATCTTTTTTAGGTTTTTAAGAGAGCGATCGGTGAGGAGTTTGCAGCCACTCATGTCAAGTTCTACCAGGTACTGACAGCCAGTGGTCAGATACACGATCGCCATATCTGTCATCTGAACACAAACAAAATGAGGAACTGTAGCAGCTAAAGAAAGATCATACTTAATAGTATGCATCCGAGTGTTAAGAAGTATCTGCTCACACGTTGCAGATCAAATTTTAGTATCAGCAAAGAAAATCTGAATAAATACAAAATGTATTTTTCACATATGAAGTCAACTTGGCTCCACATGAAAAATGTATTCATTAAAAATATTCTGTGGATTGGTAAGAAGAGCAGTACAACCATTTAAATCTGGGTTAAAAACTAACATCACATATCAGAAAAAGAACACAATCAAACATTGTGTGATTGTGTGGGACAGGTTATTCATGGCCCAAAAGACTCCAGTATGGCTGGTTTAGAAGAATCCTCCAAAATTTATCCACAGAGATGTAAATAACTCACCACCACTTATAAGAAATGCTTGATGGCTGTTGACACCAAGACTCAGATGGTTGATTTTAGGAGAGTCCTGATACCAGATTTTTCCAGACTGAGTAAGCCTACTTCAATTCAGGTAGCCTACTTGCCAATGCCGAGTACCGATAACAAGTAGTTAACAAATTGGTACTTAAACATTTTTAAAACTAAAATGTATTTAGAACAGAGGGGCTCTTCTTCTTTTTAAGCCTGCAATCCCTTAGACTGTTTCAACAAATCATAAATAGAGCATGTTCGATCTGTTAAAAGACACATTTTCTTGTTTTGACAGCTTGGCTAAGCACAGAGGGCAGTCTGTTTGTTTACTATTCTCTGTGTTTTCCTTGACATATCTCCAAACTCTGGACATCTTGGCCACCCTCCTGCCTTCTAACTTCAGAAAAGTGATATCGTTTTGGAGTATCAGCTTGTTTTTACAGGTATGAGTCCCAGTACTTGATGCTGGTATCCAGCCAGATACCAATACCAGTATCGGTATCGGGATGCCACTAGTTGACTTACAGAGAAATAACTTTTTTCGCACAGGGTGACGCTGGGTTGAATAGCGTTTGACAGTAGCTTTTTTGTATTTGCTTAGGTTTTCTTCATTTAATATCAAACTATTTTTGTATTTGAAAAACTTAAATAAGCAAAAACTGAAGAATTTCTGTTAGGAGAAAAATACAAGCACTTTACTCTATATGCATATGCAAACTGAACCTGTGGACACGCTGCCATCTTCAGTCTGAGGAGACGCTTGCAGAAAAATGAAATGGCTCTGATTGCTGAATCAGTCAGAGCTGGACATTGGGAAATGTCGATGTAATCCAGATCTCTCACGTTGCCGCACAGCATCTGTCCGGAAGGAAATTAAGACGACATAAAAAGGGATATAAGACTGTGCTGATAACTTTCCTTTCTCACATCTGCTTCTAAAGGGAGAGATGATTCTACAAAAAAAATATCCTGAAGGAAATAAAGCTGAGGCCACTAATGGCTGAAAAATGTGTACCTCTATGCCCATATCGGTGATGAATATACACTTGGCAACTACAATCTTCTTTAGATGTATCTTCTGAAGTGAACCCAGTCCCTAAAATAGAGAACACTGTTATAGTCATCGAGACAGAGAACATGCAACGTGGTTTACTACCTGATCACGGATGTTGCAGCCAGTCAAGTCCAGAGACTGGATGGAGCTGCCATTCAGGTACTCCAAAGCCTGGTCCGTCACCTTCTCACAGTAACTCAAATTAAGGTAGAACAGTTTATGCAACCTAATAAATGGTTTCCCAAACACAGAAATGCAACATTTTACTTTTTTTTTTGCAGGTCATCAGGCAAATATAGGGAAAATGTAGTTTAACTATGAGGATAGGATGAGCTCTGTAGTTAAATCCTGCTAAATACCTTCGTGAAATCCTCCTGACGGAGAACTCATTAACGAGGCCGCACTGACTAACGCTAAGGCGACGGAGTTTATGTGCTGAGAAACCTTCAGTCAAACTTTTGATTCCAGCATCACTCACCCTGAAAGACACGATGGAAAACGCTGTGACGTAATTCCATCGATTCAGCAAATGAAGCCAACACAACCTCCACCCACCTGCTGCAGAGTGAAACATCCAGGTCATTCAACTGTTTGAGGATGGCCACATATTTCATGCCATCATCGTTCATTCCAGGACAGTCTACCACGTGTAGCTTGCTGAGACCAGTGGAGAAGCTGCACAGGGCCTCCCAGCTATCATCAGTTATTTGGTTGTTGCCTAAAGCACACATGAACAGGTTCCTGCACCAGTGCATAACATCCACACATGGCTAAGAAAGAGAACAGCAGCGGGATGCAAAATGGTCTCACCCTCTATAATCAAACTCTTCAGATTGGCTACTTTTGCCATTATTTTAAGGGCGATGTCGGACAGGAGAGGACAGCCCAGTAGAGAGATGGAGGACAGAGTGTAACACTTGGCAAGTAGGGCCTGGTGGAAAAAAGAAAAAAAACAACACATTGTTCTTTCACTTTTACAGAGCCACCTTGTAAAAGTATTCATACCCTCTGACTTATAAAGTCGTATTATAGAATCAAACTTTTAGATTTTTTAAGAAAAACCAACAAAAAGTGAAGTGGAAGTGGAAGAAAATGACACGCAGTTAAAAGAAAAAAGAAAAGTTCAGCATGAATTTATATTCATACTCCAATTTACTTTAATACTGTGAAATTGAATCCAATTAGTAAATAGTCTCAGTATAAATGTAGATGTTCTGTGAACGCCTCGAACAATTGTGAACAAACATTGTCATGAAGACCAGGACACACAGGAGACAGGTCTGGGATGATGTGGAGAGGTTTAAATCCTTAATAAACATCTTTGAACATCCCATAGATGAGTTTTTAATCAATCTGACAATAGAGTATAACAACTTCAAACCTACCAAAACATGGCCGCCCACTACATCAGACAGGCCACGTAGGAGGAGCATGAATTAGAGAAGGAACAAAGAGGCCCTTAGTAACTCTGGAGGAGCTGCAGAGAGTCACTGCTCAGGTGGACAGTGCAACTTTCAGCTATTGTACAACTGTACGAATTTGGAAAGAAGAAATCCATTGTTGGGGAAAAAAAGCCATAAGTATTTTTTGCATTTTGCCACAAGCCACGAAGAGATCAAACGAACAGAAAACACCGTGACCAGATGATGCCAACACTCGATCCTCTGTGCTACATGCTGAGAGGGTTTGAGTATAACTAGAAATGCACATTACCCTAAAACAACAACAACAAAAAAACCATCCATGGTGAAACATGGTGGTGGCTGCATCAAGCTGTGGGAGATCTATTCCTCATTTTCAGTTTTGCTTTCCACCAGTTAAAGACATTAAAACATACAGCAAAAGCTGTACAGTTATCTGTTACAATAGTCTAGTCAAAGTCCAGACCTAAATTAAATTATGAATCTATGGGAAGACTTGATGATGGATGCTAACAAACATCTACATCTATTCTGACTTAGCTTCTTCTTCACTGTAATGCACCACTTTGTTTTTGGTCTAAAACAAAATACCCAAGTTAAATATGCGGGGGTATGAATACTTTTTAAGGAACTGTGGTGCTTCAGTGTTGGTTTGATGTTGTTTATGCACATCACATAATACGCCAGAGTTAGCCATATAGGCTACTTTATGATCTCAGTAACATCCGGTTTACTTTGTGTGACTTCTGAAATGTTACAGAAATAAACTCTTACCAAAACACAGGTGTCTGACAGAGTTGGCATGTCGTTCATCACAACCTCTTTGAGAGACGGGCATCCTGCAGAAATGTATTCGAACCCTTTTGGTGTCATCTGTAAAGAGAGAGGGGGCAAAGTGGGACTCTGTGTTTTCACCCACTTCTCTGCTGTTTTTTTTTTGGCATTCTCTGCATTCTTATGATCTCATCATGAAAACCATACATCTGGATCCCAGCTAACGCTTGTCCCCAGAGCAATGAGTGCAAATGTTACACGGTGTACACATGCGGAGAGGGTGGGTGTGTAAACCCAACCCCTCCACTCAGATGTTTTCGAACTTTCATAGACCTTCCCCCATTCGCTCCGATGCTCCCCAGTGCTGAGGGAGAAACAAGATCAGACACGTGCAAACGGAAGAGTGGATGCATTAGTTGGAAACTGAGTCGAGGAGTCTCTTCAGTCGTCAGGAGACTTCGATTGTATTGATTAGGAACCAAAAGAAGCAAAACGGCTGACCTGAATGCATGAGGTTAAGTCGAGGTGCATGAGATTTCGACCACCTTCCTCTGTGGCCAGGGTTATAAATCCTTCATCTGTGAATTTGCAGCAGTGGGCCAGACTCAGGTACTGAAGGCTGCAGCAATTCCTGTTGGAAAAAAAAAAACTGCCTGATATTTTTATTGTTTATTGTTACTGCTGTGACTGATTACAAGACCGTCTAGACTAAAAAAAAAAATATGTGTGTACACATAGGGTAGAAAAAGCTAAAACTGGAGCTTTTATGTCACAATATTTACCTGAATACTGCTTTCAAAGACTGGTTTGTTATGAGTGTATGAGAAAGGTTCAGGTAGAGCAGGCACGGACATCCCTCAGTGATTTTCTGAATCATCATATCCTGGTAAAGAGCAGAGTTCAATGTAAAATGTCTCTCTGAACATCACAAAGATAGATTTACATGTTTTCTTTTGAAGCGGACTATTATTAGAAAACATTTCATTTTGTGTTTTCATTCTCCGGAAAGACACTTAAGACTCAGTTTATGTGAAAACAAAGATTATGCTGTTAATAATCGAACATTGGCATTTTCTGGTATGAAACTCTAAAGGTTTGATAGCATTGGGTAGAACTATCAGGCTTTTGATGTACTTACATTATAATTTAGAACAAAAACATTAGAGCAAAAGCATTGCTATTTTGCTTTTATATCAAAATTGCAAAGAAAACAAAATTCCAATTGCGGCTAAAATAAATATTATTTGATTAACTGTTTTTTTAAATTCCTGCTTCATCTGTAAAAAGCTCATTGCGTGGATTCTTACGTGTGTTTACAGTTTTTTCCTTATGAAGTAAAGCATGTATATTAACCTAATATTAGCTGATTGCATTGTCTGAATCGGCTGCTGAACTAGAATTAACCAATCACTCTTCTTTTTTTTTTTTACATAAATAAAAAAAATAATTTCTGACTGAACAGATATGTGCTTCTACCTTCCCAACAGTGTTATGGTGGCACTCCTTTACTGGTCATGCCATAACCATATTCACTTTTTTGAATGCTAAATATTTCCAAAGAGTCAAACTTGTATGTTTTGAGAGGTTGGAAAAAGTTTAGCAGTTGATTGGCAGCAGCATGTAAGGGTGGAACTGAGACACCGTACACAGCACAGGGAAAACTTTAGACACAGAGAGACTTAACCTGTCATCGAACTGTAAGGATTATTAAACATGTGAACAGTGGGATGGAAAGTTTTAGACAACTTTTTGTGCCTTTATACCCGTATCCGGGTACCAGCAGCTGAGATCAAATGTAACATTAGATTCGAACTAAAACCACTAAAAAAAGTTTACTGTAAAGTTTTGCTTTCCTTTTCTTCACAATGTAAAATAATAAGAAAAAAGAGATTTCCGACTGCTGGATAAAAATGAGTCAGAGTGATTCATTTGTGTGGGGAATGTGGTTTCCAGAAATCCTGCCAATCTATAATTTAAGGCAGGGTGACGTTAAATCGACATGATGAAGGTTTTAGCCTTAAAACTTCATATATAATCCAATCTAATCTTTTTTAGTTTCAAGATTTTCTCCAAACTTCAAACCATCTACTTGTTTACTTACAGAAATAGCTAAGCACTCTGATAAGTTGAGTTCCTGCAGGTTTTTGCATTCGCCTAAAGAAAAGACAAGAAAAAACACAAAATGAGCAAAGCAAGGCTTGTTAAATTCTGTTTTCATCTACTTGCTAGTAATAAACCTCAATACATATGAATTTTATGTGATGTCTCTTCTCTTTGACGATGTGCTGACTTGAGCTTTTTTCCCCCAACAGAGTAAAGAGAATCTGTGTTACATCAAAACCAACACAGCTGCCCATTAGACAGCGGACTGAAGACTTTCATCACAGATTCTCGCTCCTGTAGGTGAAAATAAACCCCCTGAAGTGTTCAGGATGCGTGTGATCTCACCGATCTTTTTAGTCTTTGTGGCTCTTTCCCTGCTCCCGTCCATCGAGTCAAAGAGACCAGGGAAGGGCAGAGGACTTAAAAGACAGAAACTTACACGGGAAAGGTATGGATTCACTGCTGTTTACAACTCTGTTTCCAGAGACTTCGGTGTTTATAAATCACAACTAGCTGAGATTTGTTTGTGTCTGTTTCCAAAGAATAAGGATGAGGGCTTTTAGGAATCACGGCAGATCAGGGGCGTAACCATGATCTCCCAAGTGAGGGGGCCAAATTTTTCAGAGGTCTGTTGAGTGATTTATTATTGTCCCGCATCCAATTGCAACTGTCCTTAGTGGCTGAAAACACATAATCACTAACAGCCACAGCTGCTGCAGTTCAGCAGCAGGGGACCAATTTCATATTTCTAAACTACTAAATCTAAAGTTGTATCTGCCAAACTCTGGGTGAACTGACACAATTACCCTGGAACATTTACAGGTTAAGTAGCCAGATCATTACATCTCAAATGGCAACACTAAATAAAGTAAGACACCATTCCCATTAACAAATTATTACTTAGCACACAAAATGCAATAGTAGTCACAGGCCGGAGGGTAATAAGTCTCATAATTTTATTTAATGGCATGAAAATGAAAAGTGATATTTTAGTCAAATGTGATAGCACAGATGTGCAAAATTAATACAGTTACATAAAAATCTGCTGCCTGTTCAAACACAAATAATGCTGAAATCAAATTATATCAGAAAAAAAAAAAAGTCTAAATGTAAACTTCTCCCTGTTCTACCTATGATTCAGTCAGAATGATGTTGGAGAGTGAATGAGATTTATTATGAAATATCTGTGAGACCCAACACCTTATTGTTCTGTTGCTATGACTTTTTGCTCTTTCTATTGTGCCAATAAATATTTTTTAAATATATGGAAAGCAAATATGAGCACAACTTTTGCACTGAAATTAAAGAGTGTTATAGCTTTAACTAGCTAGCAAGGGAAGTAAAATACGTAACGTTAGTATTCTTGTTATCCAGCTTAAGATGATATATTGGCATGGGTTAACTAGTCATTACTTAGCTAACATTATCTGTATGCAGCAGCATTATTCAACTTACACAGTTTTTTGAAAGAAAACGCTATAAAGTTCTTAACTTTTTGAGCTTTTGGCTCTGGCAGGTTGCATACGAAGACTTTGGTTCTTATCAGTTTTAAAACTTTCATTTGCTTGAGCCATGGTGTGATGCTTTTAGTCAATATTTGTTGTAATTGTACAGAGACACAATGAAATTTCACCGTCTGACTTGTATTCACTTGTATTCAAGTGATTTTGCTTTCAGGTAGTAATCAGGCGTGGTAGTGAAATTTGAGAAGTTTTACGATAATATAAATTTTGCTTGATGATCTGAAACATGTGACAAACCAAACAAAAACAGAAGAAATCTGTAAGGAGTTAAATACTTTTTACAGCACTGGGTTGATGTGTACAACTTGTACAGCGTTTATGTACTAATTATGAGATGCTGGACTTTTTTGTGTCTTTCCAAAGGTCAAGGATGAAGGCTCTGCGGCGTCAGAGCAGATCAGGCCTTTCTGGGGTTGTGATACCAAACTGCTCAGAGATGACTCAGTCTGGAGAAGTCTATCTGGATTGTCAGGACCAAAGTCTCACTGCCATCCCCAGCTCAAGCACCTGGTCCAGAGTACCTAACCATCTCCTTCTGGCCCGCAACCAAATTAAAGCGCTCCGCAGTGGATCCTTCCTTGGATATGAACGTTTATCCAGTCTGGATCTTCAACAGAATCAGATCTCACAGGTGGAGGAAGATGCTTTTCAGGGTCTAACTCAGCTAACCATCCTGCTGCTGCAACACAACCAACTGAGAACGCTCAGCGAAGAGGCGCTCATCCCAATGCCAAACCTTCACTATCTGCGTCTCTACGACAATCCTTGGAAATGTCTCTGTCCAATGGAAAGCCTCATACGCACTCTTCAAGTCCCAAGCAACCGTAACCTAGGAAACCATGCCAAGTAAATGATGCCACCAGATATTTAATAAGAGCATCATTGATTTACTGTTAACCTGTAAACATCTCATGTTCTAGGTGTGCAGAACCGGTCAGCCTTAAGGACAGGAAGCTGAAGCAGATTGATCCTGACTTACTGTGTGAGGAATTCGGCCCAAATGTCAACGTCACTCAAACTATAGAGCCCAATCCGATCCGTGGCAAATTAGACGCCACCGCGCTGTGCCACACATACCTTTTCCCCGTCACATGGCTGGACTGCAGGAACCGAGGCAAGTTCAAGATCAGACTTTATTCCCAAGGATCAATTTGATTAACGTCTCTCTACCATAAGCCCTAAAGCTGGTCCTGTAATTCCCAACACTTGGTCTTATGTAACAGAGGGGTTAAGAAAAATTATGAATCACAGAGCAGATGATTCATAATTACTGTTGGGTTACTGGAAGAGCTGAACTTTGTTTTTTTGTTTTGAAACAGAAGCATTTTCATGGAAAGACATAAAATGTCTTTTTTCAGTGCTGAGTCAGTTACTCCTTTACACGCTAATTAATGTCAATTTATTAGCACATTATCTGGTTGGAGAGAGAGTTTTGGCCAATGTATTAGAGTAAAAATATTTACATTTTTGTGTAAATGGACTAAATCAGTTATGTGTTACTATTGTGTTACTGCCTTTTATATGAAGCTGCAGTTTGTCTCTTCTGCAAGTGACAGAAATGTGGAATCCGAGATAATTTGATACAGCAGTCTTTCATTTAATAAATCATATGTAGATGAATATGGATAAAAAAGTTGCATTTTAATAAATGTAATCACCTCTTCCTGTGTATGTCTAGGTCTAACTGAGGTGCCTTCAGGTATTCCAGACAGTGTTGTTCGGGTCGATCTGTCCCTTAATAAAATCCATCATCTCAAACCCAGAGATTTCCAAGGAGCAAAAAGCCTCAGAATCCTAAACCTCAGCATCAACGACATGCAGCGGATCGACACAGGTGGGCGTTACCCCCCATGCTCACAGATTCATCAAGATTACTGGATATAACAACATGTCCTGTATGTAATCATCACGGTAATACCTGGAATGAATTGCTACACGTATGCAGTTGTGTTTATCGTAATCTGAAGTCCAAAAGGTGGGGAACAGTTAAACAACTGTGAAGCTGTGGCTTCAGTTTTCCCCTTTTTCACTTTGAGCAGTGGCGGGCATTCAGCCATACATGTGTATACAGGCTTAGCTTTATTTATGACAAGGTATACACGGAGATGTGCTGATATTTGGCCTCACTGTGTTTGAGTAAATCCTGGCCCACTGGTAGGAACTGAACTTAACATCAGCAGACCAGCAGCTAATGCCGCTGGCTGCTTAAACTGAAGTCTATTTAACTTCAGTCAGAACTTGGTTCTGGGAAGGACATGAACCTAATCATGCTCAGTCCATCTACTGGAAGCCATACAAACTAATAAAGTTGTGTTCAAAATAACTGCAGTCCAGAATCACCCATTAAGTCAATCACAGTTTTTTTGGTAGAATTGTTATTCCTATATGCCAAATAATGACCTGGTAGGAACAGAAGAGTAACAGGAAACCCAAAGCCATAACATCCATGCTGCAGATTCTGTGCAACTCAATAGCGCAACTCCATATTAACAGCAAAGGGTTTGTCCAAAGTAAAAGCAGTATCCAGTTCGATCAGCAAGATATTTCATTCTGAGATAAAACAGGACTCAAATTGGCAGCCCTTAGTTAAAGCTGCAGTAAGTAACGTTTACAAACATATATGTTTTTTACATATTTGTTAAAAACATCATCATGTCATGACAGAATAAGGTAAACCAGATAATCTGAAAAAAAAATCTAGCTCCTCTGCCTTCTCCCAGAGCTCCCAGTAGTAACTACAAAAATACCCCACCCAGTCAAAAACAACCAATCAGAGCCAGTCATTCAACTTCATGCCAGGTCACATGGCAACACAATGTGTCCTGCCATGTGGCCATGAATGCTAAAGCTAGCTAGCATGGCCACCACTGACGGCAGGTAAGCAGTTTTCCTGTAATGGTGCCATTACCATATTTAGCAGCATGTATACTAACTTGACTGACAGTGCTAAGATCTTCCTCCTGGCTCTGATTGGCTGTTTTTGACTGGGAGCTGTGCATTTCTTCAGAAGGCAATAACATCTCAGGGAGGAGGAGGAGCTTGACTTTTTTCACAGCTTATCTGTTCAATATTATACTATAAAGACATGGTAAAACTTTTAATAAATATAGAAAAATGTATTTTGTAAAAGTTAAATAATGCAGCTTAAATGTTGAAATCTGGGGAAAATGGCCAATCCTGACATTGTTCAGGAATCTTGATTAAAAAGTTGATTTGAGAGAGTGAAATACCTGAAATGGTGCCAAAAACGATTGGATGCTTGACTGACTGAATTCAAATACTTAAAGAAAAAACTTAAGCGAGGCAGATTTGGAAGAAAATGCAAAAACCGATGCAGACTGTTGTACTGTATTGACAGAAAGTGATAGTTAAAGTGAAAACTATAACCATCAACAGACCCAATGTGAAGTCAAGCTAAAGGCAAGAAACCTCTGCAAGCCTCTGAAAACTGGCTGAAGAGGAAAGAGCACATTTACTGGTCTTAAATGGTGGCTCAGACATCATGATATAGACGATATTTTACAAAGTTTGGTATTGGGTATTGTGTCACACCGGCGTCTTGGTTCCAGACCTACAAAATGAATATTGCAGAGTGGAAAGCCCTTTGAACTTTATCCAACAGCAAACATGTGAGTAACATAAAATATGCTGCTTCTGAGTCAAAAACCAAGAAATGCAGGAACTGTGGAATGTAATCAAATTGTCCTGGGCTGCAACAACAGCTCTCAGGTACCAGAAGTCAGCTGGCCATAAAACACAGATGCAAAGTAGTTCTCAGAAACAGTGGTAAAGCATGTTCTTGGAAAATTAGAAACCGAAATTTTTTTAATTGCTCAAAGTTTCCATCACTTTCTTCAGAATAAGAACACAAATGATAAACTTCTCCTCTCATTTTGCTTTGGAATAGAATGTACTCCAGTATTAATGCATTTCTGTGTCTGAGAGCAAAAGCTATAAGGATTTTGAACTTTAATCTATTTAACTAGAAACTTGTAAGTTTCAGCTTCTGTGCAAAACTAGAATGCATAAATAATTTGCATCCTTCAATCCCTCATGCAATGAAAACGAATGAGAAAGAACTTCTTGTGTTTTAAAATGTTTGTTTGTATGGTGGTATATTTGCTTATGTTGGAGTACTTCTTCTTAGGAGTCAGTCACTGTTCTACTGTTTTGTAGGGTCCTTGTCTGGGCTTTTACACCTTCAAGAGCTGGACCTGTCATCCAACAGGCTGCATTTTGTTCAGTATGGAGTTCTTGAAGATTTGTACTTTTTGTCCAAGCTAAAACTTGGAGGAAATCCTTGGATGTGCGACTACAAGTGAGTTTTACTCCCAAACCGCTTACAAAGACTCCAAAGACTTATTCTAACAATTGCTTACTTTTTCTCCCTCCCCCCCAGTATACACTACATGGTGTATTGGCTACGTCTGCATCCAGGGGTGAAGCACTCTGGTCTGCTGTGCCAATCTCCTCTAGAATATATTGGGGAGAGAGTGGAGGACTATGTGCATTCCTACAACAGAGACTGTCCTAAGGACAGACAGCTCAACAGACCGGATCAAAACCAAAGGGACGCCGAGCTTTGGGACTCACCAATGGAACTACAAGGAGAAGTAGAAGAAGAAGAGTTGGAGCCGAGCCATCTGAGAGCGCCACAAAAATACCAGATCTTCCGACTGGCCTGACTCAAGTGATTTGTTTTTAATAAAGACTTTTTTTCTCACTTTCTGTCAATACAGTACAACAGTCTGCATCTTATTGCTGCGTTGCATTTTGATTTTTCCTTTTTACAGTTTGTCAGCTAATTCATAATATAAAAAGTCCCACTGCGGCTGGTTTGACTTTAGCATTTTAAACAGCACGGCTTACATTTGATCACCTATGGATATTGGCGCAAGTAAAAGACATAAGATGCCATAAATAAAGATATTAAAACTCACTGATATATTTTAAGCTGGACCATTTTGTCGAATGGCAGCCACGCAGGTTCAGGTGGGTCACAAAGGGCCGGTAGCTCTTCAGTATTGTCTGCACTATAGCGTCTGTTACCCAGTCTTTCCCCACCGAGAAGTCAATCTAGCAGAGACAAAAACACTTTAGGCATAAACCTTTACCACTGTGCTAATAGTATTCAACCTACTTCAGCTTTTTCAGATTGTGTAACATTATAAGCACAATGTAATTTACAGATATTTACAGATAGAACAATACAACTAAATATGAAGTTCAAGAAGAGATTTATATGGGTTTGAATTATTTTATAAATAAAAAGCTGAAATGCTTTGTGTAGAGTCACCATTTTCTGCACTTCATACTGATGTTTCTATCAGGTTTGCACATCTACAGAAATACATTTATGTTCATTCTTTGTAAAATAGCTTAAGCTCATTCAGTGTAATTTATTTGCTCAAATTCTTAATTTGATTTCAGTCTAAGCTTTGACTGTGGCTTTTTAATGGACAAATATACTTTAATCTGACCCATTACTTTGTAGCTCTATTTTTTAGGTTATTGATAAATGATAAACCTCTGGGACAGAAGTTTATCTTCCTGAGCCTCTAACAGGTTTTCTTCAAGGACTGTGCTCCATTTAGCTCCATCCATCTTGATATCGTGACGTACCAGCTGCCCCTGCTAAAGACAAATACTCTGCTGCTACCCGCATGTTTTACTATGACTACTGCCTGTTTAGGGCAATGTGTGATTTTGTTCAGCATGTATGGCAGAGATTATAATTTGGTCTCATCTGACTAGAGTGTGTTCTTCCACACTTGTAGAGTCCTCAACAAGGCTGATAGGTCTTCTTATTGCTGTCTCTGATAAATGCTCTTCTCCCCTGGCCTGTTGGTTTAGGAGTTAAACCCTAAACCAAGGTTCGTAGCTGTGCATTATTCTTTCTATTTCCAGATAATAGATTGAAAAGAGTTTTTTGAAATATTTAAAATGTTGTATATTTTATTAGCTAACCTTTTTGTAAATGCCTCCCTGTCCTGTCTGCTGTGTTCATTAGTCTTCATGATGCTGTTTGCTTTCTGATGTTCTTCAATGTACTGCTGTATTTACATTGAGATTAAATTACAGACAAAAAACAAAAAAACTAATCATCAATTGACTTCTGATGAATTTTATTTGGGGTTTTTAAAGTTAAAGGGGTCATGTTGTAAAACTATGACACAGTCTTTAAAAACTACTACTACTATTGTCATTTTCCTTTATTATGTTTTGGGGTTTTTTTTATTTAGCCTGTCACATAAAACCCCAATAAACGGCACTGAAGTTTGAATTTGTTACAGCTATGAAATTAAAAACCTTAACGAGCATGAATACGTATTTGTGTTAATCCTCTATAAATATTTCACAGTACAGACCTGACTCCACAACGTGCCTGAGTGGACAATCGATTTCCAGGTATTGGACACCTCCGAACAGTTTAGCCAGTCCCTTAATTCTAAATACTGAAAGATCTGAGAAAAAACAGAGATTTACACAAGTTTCAGGCAAAAGATACTGGCACAGAAATTCAGACAAAAACTATGACACAACTTTGATGCTGACAGATTGATAGTTGTTCCTTGGTTTTACAGAACCCAGGCTGGGTACTGACAGCACCCAGACTGGGTTCATCGTCCCTTTTGCCACTTTTTATGGCAGAGATATGTAAACAAGCAGCCCCTGTCTGTTTCCAAACATAGTCATGCTGAAGCACTATTTATCAGGCGAGACGCTCTACAGAAACACCAGGGTAAGGAAGGCCAAAAGAGCTCTCACTTTGCCAGCAGCTGTGAATCCAAAACAAGCAAAGGCTAAAAGTGGAGCGAGCAAGCATGGTTAATAATAGACCAAGTTAAAACGGCTCATATTTTAGTGTATATAAATGATGTATAAATATATGCATGAGACACAGACTGCAATAACACTATAATGATCAGCATCTGAGTTTAATCACTCAGGATTACAGCAGAGTTCACACACTGCCTTATATAACACAAATTATCTCATCACTGACTCCTTACAGAGGGGAACAGAGTAGCTGGAGCTTCGACATGAAGACCAGGATAATATTGACAATACTATCTAAACAAATGAATGGTGAGAGCTGCAGATGAGATACCTTCAGTGAGAGGTGATGAGGGAGCTCTGAGATTCCATCAACTTTTTTCTGAAGCAGCTCAGGCTGAGAAGGCCGCTGAGCTTTACCGTCGAATTCAAGGACATTTGCCTCCAGCTTCTACCAGAGTTATATAAGAACAAGAACTGGTACATGAGAAAGCAACTTATGTTTAACATACTTTCAGAGGAATATCTTTAGTACCTCAAAATACTCTCTTCGCCTCTTTGCATCCATAGCAATGATGTGCCAAGACGTCATGTAGCGCCTGAGGTGGATTTTGTTCACCAGATCCTGAAGTTTCACAATGCTGGCTAAATAAATGAAAAACTTTTCTTTAACAATGAACTTGATATAAAAAATAAAAAAAAACTTGACATTTTTATACCTAACTGAATAGTCTGCCAGTTCATATTTTCAACAACGATGATAATATTTCTCTGGACGCTTTGGCTTCCCAGAATATGTTTGGTAATAAATGACTGTTAGGTCAATTAATTATTGTAAATTGCCCTTAGGTGTTAGTTTATGTGTGTGTGTGTGTGTGTGTGTGTACTGCCCAGCTATGCTGTTTAGGATGATTTCTGGCATATATACTGACCTTCTGAAGACCAAGAGGCCTTAAAAGTTTTTGGGTTATGGGTTGTAAGAGCGGAATTATTATTTAAGGAGTTGTTTTTTACTGAAGGACGCCTGGCGTCCCAGAGGTGTGAACTGAGTTCAGGTTAGGTTTAGCATAAAAGTCAGGGTTAGGCTATAGAAATAAATAAAAATGAATGGAAGTCCTTGTGAAGATAGAAAGACATATCATGTGTGTGTGGGAGAGCGTGCATAGTTGTGTCTCCTGTGTACCTCTCCGTTGCCCTGCGACGAAATGCCGACCTGTCCAGTGTGTCCCCAGCCTCTTGTCCCCTCTAAAAGCCTCAAATGCCTGATGTAATCGTTTATTAATTTAATTCTAAAATGTATGATTTTGCTTGCTCTACTCTGCTCCGTTGCATTAAAAATCGATTACATGCCGAGGTCATGCCGTTCTCATCCTATTATGAGAGTCTTGGTTTCAGCCCTAGATTCATTAAAAGTGGAGTGTAGGGATGGGATATTGCTTTGGCATGAGATTTAAAAAAATAAAATTAAAATAAAAAAAAATCAGCAAACATGCCCCCAAAAAGTTCAGAATTTATTGCCAGTCTCCAGCTACATTCAGGATAAAATGAGTCACCGGACTGGAACAATCCAACAACATCTGGAAGGATTTTCAGCTTGGACACATATTTAACGACAGCAAATGTTTTCTCTGGCTTCACTAACTGGAATGGGATGCGTGTCAAAAACAATAAATCAACACCATTCATTATAATTTCTCACTATCACATACCTGCTCTTCTCAGCTTGTATGACTTCACAAAGTTCAGCCATCCAATGAATGCAACATTCTGGCACTTCTTCTCAGCATACGTTTTTGCCGCCTCCATCTGCAGAGCCATCTCTATGGCTTCTTCTTTCTTCTGCTGGATGAACTTCATCCACGCCCTGTCACACCACAGCAGGCACAACTCATCAATAATTCAGTCAACAGGGACAAAAGGGAGGCTGTGAGGGGTCCAAGCATTAATTATACAGGAGTCGGTCCAATCTAATATTTGCCAATCAAATCCATTTTATCTTCTAGAGTTTTATTGTTAGGCAACAGGAGAAATAATAACAGAGGTGACTTCCAGTGACATAGAGTGTCCACATAAAACTCATCCACTGCTGAAATTATTCCGAGAAGGAAAATGCATTTAAAACATATGGATTGCCAGGAACAGGAAATAAAATAGAAGTGCATTCCTTTAAGTCTGCATGTATACTTCCTCTTTATATCTGATTGGTAGCTGGCAAGCGTTTTTAAGTGAATTACTGCCACCACTAGACTGGAAGGTGGCTCTGGAGGCAGAAAGAAGAGATAAAAATAAATTTAGCTGAATAATCTAGTTGCCTTCAGAAATAAAATAACCTTGGTGTATATGTTGACTGATTTATCCTTAAAGAGCCCCGTTAATGTGAAGTTCTGATGTTTTTCCCTTTTCTTAGTGACCTCTGAAAAGCTGCTGCACCTGCAGGTAATTAGGCAGATTATCACACAGGCAGCTGCAGTTTTCATCAGGAATCTGCTGTTTCCACTCTGCTGCTGCATGTGCTCATTCGGGTATAAACACCTGCAACATTTTATATAGATGTTTTGCCCTAATTTTCCTGATTACTTTCTATCTTTAAAATATCTGCTTTCCTCCTCAAACTGATAAGCATGTCAGGAGTTTCCCCCCCCTCCGTTTAAATCCCAGTGAAAATAAAGTGCTTTTTATTTACTGATAGGTTACAATACTGAACATGGACACAGTCTACACTGCAGTTCTCTAGCCAGGTTATTCCTGGGGACTATTTATAGCCAGCTGATGAGAATGATATATATGCTAAACGGGAGCAAAGCTTTGCTTCATTGCAGAGTAAACCAATTTTCTATGAAGTCGGGTTGGGTTTTGACTCTGTTGGCAGCTTCCCTGAAGAGATGGTGCAAAGCCAACCAGATGTGGTGGATAACGACACTGAAGGTGAAAATGGACAAAATGTTTGGAGCAGACGAGATAAAATAACCAAGTACTGGATGAATACAGCTTCGTCACAAAGCCTCCTGATTTCATCCCTTCTACTCTTCACGACAACCAAAATGTTTATCCAGCAATTCAATCACCATCCATATAATGGCTTTGCTGTCCCAGAGCTCCTTTCAAATGAAATACCCAATGATGGTCCCCCTGGTGGACGCAAAGACACTTTCTTGAGTGTTTCCAAAAACAGTCATGTTCAGTCAGGCAATGAGCAGAGCAAATTCCCCTCGAGCAAATTCTCTGGTGATTCATTCATCAATCATAAAACCGTAGCTGTTTTTGACCGCCCATCTCAAGATTTCATGTTCTTTTCAAAGAGGAGATCTAGTTTAGTTCCTCTACGTTACAGGTCAAAGGACCTTAAGGCGAAATACAAGCCTGTGTTTTCATCTGGTGTCGACAACAGTAGGGATTCCACAGAGTGGGTCAATCTCATGTCCTTTCTCTACACAAATCCCCATCTTTAAACTACTTTATACCAAAAAATTATATCTAAGCTCTAAATTTTGAAGGCATAAACGGTAAGAAAGCATCCAAGTCCTTTCATGCAAACAAATCCAGTGTTGGCAAGAGATCAAATGATGGCGTGTGTCCTCCCACATGCTTGCAGCAGGTATCTACTGAATCACTTCCAAAATTTCTCTTGTCACATTTTGAGTTGGATGCAAATAAACCTCAAAAGGAGCAGGATGGGTTTCACTTTGGATTTAACGTGAAACCTTTCAGTCCACTGCATGACTCGACTGGACGTTCCAGCACTCCCGGACGCAAGAAGTTCCACTCCGGTCCATTTATTCTGGCTGCCCATCCAGAATACAATTTTGCTCGTTACAAGCCAAATGAAAATGTTTTCACTCCACATAAAGATATCCGGAAAGAAATCTCCCCTCGGAGTCGCCTGAGCTCCTTTTCTCCTCTAGACAAATTCCTTTTTCTAAATGGTGGCTATGAAGAAGCAATGAAAGCTGGCTTGCTAAAACCCATAAGACAGCCAGACAGCTTACAGATGCTTTCTGAAACCATGGAAAAGGAGCCCACTAACTTTGCCTCTTGGCCCTCGGAGCTGTTGTCTGAACCCAGAGATGCAGATCTGAACTGCTTTATCTGGAAGAACACAAAAAGTTCTTCTCACCCAAAGCCCCCAAAATTCTCCCGCTCCTCTGTGTGTGTTAATTTATCAAGTCCAAAAACTGCTCCACAAGGGAGACGACGTTCTTGACAAAGACCTGTTATAAACAGACAAGGCTGATAAACTGCAATGGAAATCTGCTGTAAGATATTGTACATTGATGCCATTCACACTTCAATTTGCAAAATAACTTGGAAAAATTGGGAGAAAGCTTTCTGAAGTCACAAAATGGTATGTCACATGTTTATATATACTACTTTAAATTTCACTGAGCGTTTGTAATTCTTGACAGCACAAGTGTAGACCTACCTGAAGCATACACCCAGTAAGTGTCTCACGTAACAACAGGCAGCCTTTTCCAGTTGACAATATAGCTCCTGCAAAACACATAAATGCCTAAATTAAAATGTATTCACTTCCAAATCTGTATTTCACCATTAAATACTTGGACAATACCATTTGGGCGCTTTGGGAACTTGCTTCTATAGCTTTGGATTTCAGAGAATCTTTTGCAATGAAATTGTTTACATAATCAACAAATTTTTGCCTGCAAAACAAAACAACAACAAAAAAAACTTTCATTAAATTGCATGAATTTATGCTTGATTGCAGGGGAAATTGCAGAGTTAGTGCTCCCCTTTATCTAAGAAACTTCAACTTTCAGTATATGGAAAAGCAGGAGAAAGGGAGCCACCAAGCGGTTGTTTTATCAAACGTAGGAGGTACACACCAGTCGACAGTTTGCAGATTATCATGTCCCTGGAATGCAATAAGCACTCTTTTAAGGAACTCCACTGGTTCATTGGGACAAGTCAAACAGGCGGCTGTCAGTAATGCCTGTTGAAGGAAAGTAGATCGGTGTTTTAAAGCCAGTTTTAAAGGTTCTTGAACTCTAACTACCCGTATCTACTTGGATGCTTATGCGTAAAACCTTTCCACGTCGTATAGCCTACCTTGCTTATATGCGGGAGGCATTGTTTAATTTCACTCATCTTCAAGCTTCTGTCTGTTTCTGCAGCTGCCATGTTTTCTGTGTGCGGCACAGCTGACTAGCACGACTGTATGTTTGCTTCTCCGTTAGCACTATTTTATTTCTATTTAGTCAGACCTTTCGATTTCGAAATGCGTTGTTGCTAGGTAACGGAGCAATTGAGCAGTGAGTATGGCAAGACGTTTGCATATTTATTAAAAATCTTTTGAGTACACAAGGCAAACTATAGCACATTCAATTTGTCCCTAGCTGTTGGAATCTCATTAAAATAGTGGCTTAAGCAGTGCTGTGCAATACTTGGCTACTGACCTCAAGAAGTGACAAATTCTCGTGTTTTTCTTTAACTTGTAACTAGAATTAGCTCAATTAGAGCGTTTTAACTGGAATTTGTACTGAAGTTATATTAGGGATTTTTTTATTGACTTCTTAACTGGTCTGCATTTAACTAATTTGGTCTGGTTGTCCACTCTTTCATTAAAAAGCCTACCTCTTTGGATTTATTTATTTATTTTTTAACTACTAGTGCAATACTAGTACTTTGGGCTCGTTCCAGTTGAGACAATGATGACAGAATTTACAGGTGTAAATTTTTTATTTTTTTTTCTAAATTATTATGCCTGGTCAAGGTTGTGTGACTAGTCAACAACTGTGCCATATTAGCCACCTAAAATAACACATGGCCTATTTGTACCCCCGCCCAATCGGAAATGCAACCCTATCCCAAGAGAAGGTTGTATATCTAGTCAGAAATTAACAAGAACACCACTTGCAATTGAAACTGTAAAAATCAGCTGCAGAGACTGTATCAAGTGGGAGTAATAAATCGGAATTACATTTATTTTATTTTATTTATCTAACTGAGCTCTCAAGGATTACAAATAAAGCCACAGTCAAGTTTGCCACAGGGACGAACAGTGGACAACTAAAACTAACGCTGGCAGATTTATCACAATTTAATTCAAGATTTTAGCTCAAACTCTTAATTTTTAATCAGTAAACGTAACATTTAAAAAAAAAATAAACTTAGCGTCATAATATATTGCAAAACATTAAGCCAGAATGTAAAATAAGTTTTACGCAAGTAACTCCGGAAAAGTTTTGGTTGGCCTTAAAACGGTCCGTAACAACTGATGAGATTGACAACTGTAGCTTTTAAGCAAAGTTGTGTAGTCCTCACAACAATGAAAACGGTCAATTGTTTTAGGACGGAGTTTGTAACCACTGCTGGCTAACATATGACCTCGGTTAGTTTGATAACCGATTAATTTTTAAACGTTTTGGAGCATCTGCAGCTAATTGCTAAGCAGCTAGCAGAGATTAGCAGCATGGGTGATGGCAGTGTTGTCCCAAGGCTCGGAAACATGAAGGCTCTGCTGGGAATTGTTGCGGGTGCTGGCGCTTCTTACGGACTGTACAAACTTATCAGCGGACAAGTTTTCAAGAAAACCAAGAAAAATCCCCATAATGAAAGTCCCAGCGTGAAGAGCAGCCAGCAGGGGGGGATTAAGCTACGGCCGGGGAGTCTGCTAGCGAAAGTATCCGGACTGGATGTAGTCTGTGCCCGTCCAGGTGATTCTACATCAGGTAAATATTTAAAAGTTGATGGACTGCACTCACAATAGAAAGCTAACTTCTGGTTTCTTGTTTAAAAAAGTGATTTAAATCTTGATCTGTTAACAAATGCTCAATCCGCCTCTTCATATTTAGTTTTCCAGAATACGATAACAATTTATTTTTATTTTTTTTCATTGAAGGAGAGATCGTCCATCAATCCCCTAACAAACTGGAGTTACATCACTTGAAGATGCTGCTGTCACGTTTGCAGACCATCGATGATGTATCTAATCGGGCTCAGTTTCTTCTCACGTTGGGAAATGCTGCTGCCTTCACCGTGAATCAGGTTCAGTGAAACCACCAGACTCTCATTTTCTGGGCCCAGTGGATTCTGTTTGTTTGTTTGTTTGTTTGTCTGCCAGATTGGTTCAAACAACTGAACCAATCAATTGCTAAAGGTGCACATTTAGTGTTGTTTTTTTTCACTATTTCAAGTTGCATTCTCTGCCCTATCATTACAAATACAGAAAGGTGTTTGGTAACCTGTGGCTTAAACTTTAGTAGTGTGTTTTGGTGAGCTGATACTAAAATTAATTTTGCACATCTATCACTGCTGCTGCAAGGTGGTAGATCTGTGATGCTGTGGGAATATTGGCCCCAAATTTCTGGAGTCCTTGTTGGAATAAATTACATCATTAATTCCTTCAAATATCAGGATGTTCATAATAAGTGCCAGACTGAACTAGAAAACTGAAAATGGATAATTAGGTCATGCAGTAGAATAAACTTGTGGCCAAAAAAAGCATAGAAATGGTTCAGCTGACATAGAATGTTGAACCATTTCCACATGCTGATTGTTTTTTTTGTTGTTGTTGTTTATTTTGTAAGCTACTCATCAATGTTATTAAACAAATTAAGTTAAGGCTACTTTGAGAATCTTCTCAAACTAAAGTGTGGGCTTTCACTAATTACTTTTATTTTTTATCAGTGTAGAATACATCAGTTTTTTTTATCATAGCTCCTCATCTACTGTTTTTTGCCTTTTTCTTCAGAACCAAATTCGTGAATTAGAAGGGATTCCTGTCATAGCTGGCTTCCTTTCTGATCCTGCTCCAGAGGTTAGAGTTCAAGCTCTGAATGCTTTAAATAATTTGTGTATGAACATCCAAAACCAGGAGCAAATAAAGGTACTTTGCTGTAAACATTACACCACACAACAGCTAGCTGACTTTAATGAGGCACTACTTGATGTATTAATGTCTTTTTATTCTTCTATTGAAGCTTTATGTGCCACAAGTGCTGGAACTGATTGAAATGTCGGCAGTGAACTCTGACCTTCAGCTGGGTGCTTTGCGGCTGCTGACGAACCTCTCAGTCACAGACAAACATCAGCATTTGCTGAAGGGATCGGTCACTCTTTTATTGTCTCTGCTGGTTGTCAGCAGTGAAGCATTGCAGGTTTGTGGAATTGAGTTTAATCTTTAAGCAACTATAAAAACAAATGGAGCAACACATTGCTGTCTAACGGTCAAGAGGAAATCTGTGAATTTTTTCTGTTTCTCTTTCAGGTTCAGACCTTGAAAGTTCTTGTTAATTTATCATCTAATCCAGATATGATGGATGACATAGTTCAAGCTCAGGTACTCAGTTTTTATCCTCCTGTCAATTAGCATATCTTTCTGTAAAATGCATCAAAACAAACTGACTTCTTTGCTTTGGGACCCAGGCTCCTGCTTCTGTGCTGCTTCTCTTTGATGAACGAACGTCTCTAGCCGTGCTGCTGCGACTGCTAACCTTTGTGGGGAACTTGAAGGCCTGGAGGCCCTCTGCACAGGTGGCTGACGAACTTAGACGAAAACAGGACTGTCTGTTCCGGGTCATGCTGGATGAATCCTCCCAGCTGCACGGCAAACTTGTCCGGCTGCTTTCACACCCCGTTGGAGAGATTCAGGCCCAAGTAGCTCGTATATTGACCTAGACCTTCCCTCCTTCCACCTGCCAGGCTTTAGTCTTTAAACCGTTCCTCTTTGACGTTAACTCTTGTGGACTGTGCTGTAGCCTCCTGTGGAAACTCAGCAATACTGTTTTTCTTTAGTGTTCCTTACATCAGTACTGTGAGATAAAACTGAATTAAGTTTTAAGTTAGACGCTCCAATTTTTTACAATCTTGCTATGAATAGGTAAAAATGATCCCACCGTTTGTTCAGCATGTAAATACACAAGTTTTAAAAGACCCTCCTCTTGTTTTCACTTCTGAGTTTTATAAGAAGTCTATTTTCCTTAAAGATCTGCAGATAACTTCTAAAATTATACTTATTGATCTCAAAAGATTCAGGTGACATTTAAGAAGTCAAGCCCAACTGCCAAACGGCTATATGCTATATTTCCTCTGTGCCCAAACCTCTGCAGCTCAGAGAGGCATCTTGGTCTCCAGTCATAAGTTTAACTTCTAACGGATTATGTACATGACTTTTAAGAAACTCTTTTTACTTAATAAAAATCTAAGTTAACAGGATATCTAGATAACAGAAACTTTTCTGTTTGGTAGTCAGAAGCAGACTTTTAAACAAAGCTGCTGACTATTTGTTCTGCAAATTTGAAGCCAGGAGCTCAGTGAATCATGAAGATATTAAAGTTTAGCCACTGCCTCCACCACAGAGCAGAGTTATGTGTCAGTTATTAACCTGGATGAACTTTGAACCACGGCTGCCGGAAGAAAGTGCTTGTGTTAAATACTTGAGCACGAGTACGTAGCGAAGCCCTCAGCAGGAAGAGACTTGAACTGCAATGCAACTTATCATGAAACTTGAGCAGAGATGCAGCTTGGAAATGTTTGACTACTTGGTCCAGATGCCATGATTGTTGATTAGCTGTTTATACATAACATGGTTATTTATCCACAGCAGTGATGAATGTGAACTACAGGTTTTGTTATCACACAAATCTATGCACTAGTAAGTCAGGAAGTGAGGGAGCCATCTAAATATTGACCGGACCAGAGGAAGTGCTCAAGAATAGTATTTTGACAGTATGGCACTACATGTGAAATGTTAATAGCTGTGGTGAGTCTAGATGTTGAGATATGCTGCACTTTTTTATGTTTGGACACCTGTTTATTGACCTAAAAATCTCAGGCAACTATGGTTTACCAAAACTGAATGGTAGGATGCTGATTGATTATAACAGTTTATATTTATTAACTAGTTCATTTGTTGTTTTTCCCTAACTAGAAAATGTTTCTCTTTAAATTGTTCAATAAATCTGAATCGAGACATTCAAGTGTTTTTACTGTGACTTGGAACCGTATCTGAACTTTGAATTTCTTACATGTTTGCTTTTGTTTATCACCACCTGGCAAACTATACTGTCAGAAATCAACCGCAAATGTGAATCCAGCTTTAGTCGTTATTGTCAGACATGCATCAATACAGAGTTCATTGTGTGGCGAAAGTTTTCTCCTGGACTCTTTCTTGACAGTGAGGGGTAAATGTAAGTGCACCCTTAAACAATTGTAGGGTTTGAACACGAGGTCAGAAATCTGACCTCAGTTCTTTATCTAAAGCTGATATGTAGTTGGCTTTAAACTGAAAACTGACAAGTTTTCCAGAGTCATATTTGTCCATCTATCCATTGCCAATCTTCACAGGAAGGGAACGCTCAACAAATTCTCCCCAAACTTAGATCCTGCAATGCTGAGTCCATGTGGACAGATGAATTCAAGAACAAAGAAGTTGGTCTTAATAGTGCAGCGCTATATTTGGCAGAAAAACAAATGGCATATCAGCACAAACAACTTGTAGCAGTTAGTGGTGGTGCAGTGATTTCTATGTGGCTGCTTCCTTTGCAGCCAAATAGAAATCACCTTCCAGCTCTTCTGCACACCAAATATATAGGAGCCAAATGTGAGGTAGTGTGTCGTACAGCTAAAGTTAGTCCTAAACTGGGTCGTGAAGCAGGAGACACGGCTTCAAATCCACAGGATAATTGCTCCAAAACACTCTGTGATGCAGAAGCCCAGACGATAACCTATAAAGGCTGTTGGAAGGTCTTAATGGAGCGAGGTACTAAAAAATAGAGCCACAACAATGTGAGGGAATGTCATCATCTCGCACAAAGAACGACTGCTTCACTTGTTTCATGAGGTGTGCTTACTTTATCACTAAAGACTTTCATCTTAATGGGGTAAATGTTTGTCGAATTCAGTATTTTTGCATTTTAAATCATTTTAGAACTTAGTGAAGTCCAGCTAAACTTTATTGTTTTGATTTACAATTCTTGACCTGAAAAAGGGGTTACTTTGTTTGCTATAACTTTGTTGTCTAATGCAGTGATTCTGAGTCTCTTCATGTTTTAGATGCATCTCTGCAAAAGCACCTGATTTCAAATATTGAATTATCCCTTCAGAATCCCTGCAGAAGCTCGCTAATGACCCAATAAACAAAAATCTGGTGTTTGGTATTAGAGAAACATACTAAAACATGACAGGATTGAGAACCACTGATGGTCTGTCTTCAATACAACTGGCCCACCACACGGTGGCGCCACACATCATGGTGCTCTCGGCTGTCTCCACCAGCAGATCTGGAGGACATATTAGCTTTTTTTTTTTTCTTTCTTTTTTGGTCAGTTAATTTTTAGCAAGTGTTCAAACCTTGCTGCAACCTTGAAAACACACAGCAGCCAAAAACTAATTTTACAATTACAGGTCAATATGTGACGATGCAGAGCCAAACGACTGAGTAAAAGTTAGTCATTTAAAGTGCAATACTTTCACTTTATTCCCTTTTAAATGACTTTTAGTTGACCTCTAGCTGCCATTGCCTAGGCCTACTCCTAACTTCAGCAATATTATCCTTTATTACAATCAAGCCAATTGATTTGATGCGAGTTGATAAAATGTATACTTAAGGGAGCCAACCTTTTTCGTTTGTGACCTCCTTCAGTTGTACATTACACATGCACTCTCTTGGATCAACTTTACTAAGTTTACTTCTCTACATTTTCTCAATTTGTGGAAAACAGTTGTCATTGTGGTTCACTGGAATTAGAAGTCATTATGTTTGCAATCTGGTTCTGAATTTCTTCAGATTGGGTCATGGCCTGTTGCTTTTTGAAGTCCAGCCTATTTCGGGTTGTCAAACTGGTTCCATCCAAGTCATTTAAATCAGTAATAAGATGTGGCTAGAAAAATAAATAGTTTAGCTTTCCAAATAGTTGAACTCCAGTTGTGCACATTTCCCCTAACTAAATATGCTTTGCTATTTCCCTTAAGGGAAATAATCATTGGAAAACTGCATTTTGTATTACTCAGGTTATTTTTAATAAAAAAATGATTTTAATCTGAAACTAGAAAAAAAAATAGAAATCAAGTGAACATATTTTCTTACAACACTGAATAAACCATAATTTTCCCAATAGCTAAATAAATCAATAATAATTGACCATACAAATGCGCATATCTCCTGCTTTTCTTTTTAGTGATAGATCAGTTTATCTCAGGTGCAACAATAAATATTGTATCTGAAAAATAGATATCAGTAAAAAAAATTCGTCAAAAGTCATTTTTTGTGTGTTGCGGATTCAGTGGAGACGCGCCGTTGTTTTTTTTTTTCTCTTTGTCTCCTTTCCTTCCTTCCACTCCTCCTCTTCCTCTCTCTCTCTCTCCTCCCACCCAACCTTCCTCCTCCTCCTCCTCCTCCTCCTCCTCTTTCTGTGAACAAACGTGATGACCATCTCTGGATCGTCCGGACTCCATCACAGTCAGAGAGCGGATCTCAGAGTTCACAGACATTTCGGATTATGAGCCCGGTCCACTATGAAAACCCGCAGCGTTAGGCACAAGTAGAAGCAGAGAAACCCGCAGCTGTCACCCCATCAACGCGTCGACATGAACGGGACTGCAGCTGCCACGGGCGGGTCGGCTTCTTGCCGCTTCGCCCACTATTTTGTCGTGTGTGGAGTGGACACTGAGACGGGCCTGGAGCCGGACGATGGAGCGGGTAAATACACCAGATTTCACTTAAAACATGATTACATCAATAAGATGACATTTTCAGTGAGGCTCATTTGGGTTTAAAATGTGTTTTATCTGTGGATGCCCTATTTTGCGAAGAAAATATTCCAATGTTTATGTAACAAATATCCAGGATCCCTCTCATACGTGATTCTTAAAATATCCCTACATGTTTCAAAATGTCTTAGAAATCAGAAACTCTAATGGATCTGATTCAGTTTGCATGGATTTACAATGACAGTTGATTCCTGATTTTTATTCATGTCCTTTTGTCTGACTCTGCTTGAGGAAAACAAGGCGCAGTTCTCCTCATATTTCCAAAACAGCAGTGTGTTAGAGGAGTCCAGAATATGCCTCAGTTTTCTGCAAGTCATCTAGTTACACACCTGAATCAGGAACAGTAGAGAACAGACAAACAACAACATCCTGTCCGGGACATTAAAGCTGGAACACAGCTGGAGAATCGAGGCCAGGAGGTTCAGGGTTCAGGCAGGATGAGCGAAACCGTCCGGATCGTTCTGTTCTGAGCAGATAATCCATGTTTGCATCTATTTGACACAAACCTAGAATTTTATCATCTAAACCAAAATAGTCTTGGGCAGATTAGGATGGGAAAGGAGGTGGTTGGTTGGCAGAAGCAGTGGGGGATATGTTCTGATTTTCTTCTGGTTGCTGATGTTCTGCCTGCGTCCTAAAGCCTTTGTAAGGAAACAGAACCGAGTGTGTTAGATAAGCCAAACGTCACCTCCAGGTTGTAGCTTTAGAGCAGCAGACAATAGTCACACCCCGTCGTCCTCTCCTTCCCTCTGTTAGACTCATTTAGAGCAACTCCTCAGGGGGAGAAGGTAGCTATGACATGACAGTTTTGGTGCGAAGTCGTTAATGTAACACAAGCTGGTTCTCAATTATGGAAAATCCTTATAATTTGGATCACTGTTGCTATCAGCATTAAAAAGCAACATGTTCATTCTTTCCAGATAAAATGTTTCTGTTTGTATTCTTACAAATTTCACATTCAAGTTAATGTATCATTTCTTTCCACAAGTGTCTCATCATACAGCAGCACAGTAACCAAAATATGAGAATTATTACTAAATGTAGATAAGAAAACAGTAAAAAGTGACCAATCACACAGACATTTGTGCTTTGAGTTTAAAAGCTACAAATGAACTCATCTTGGGTTTTATCATTCTGCAAGACACGCTTGTAGTCTGCTAATGGATCTGATTTATTAGTCTTTAACGGTACGCTCCTGAAAAAGCAACAGGACACCACCAGTAGACTAATTTTAAACCCGATATGTTTTTTAAAGGCAGTGTAGTCTTGTCAGAATAATAAAAATTGTAATCATTCCCAGTACTCAATATTTGCAGTAAACCAAACAATTTGTGTTTTCCATATTGTGAAAACCACAGGGACGAAATAATTGGACGAATCATTAGTTTTTGTCAACCACAATGGAGCCCAAATACAAACTGAAATGCATATTTAATTTTAATGCACAACCTTTTAATAATGCACCGCTCTGCTGCAGATTTCTCCAAGCTCCGACTAACCCGTCGGTCTGCCCCCCTGCTGTGAGTGACCATCTCAGTTGGTTGTACATCTGAGCTCCCCCAATCTGCTTATGTAACAGCCTGCAGGCCGGGGGGCTCTGCTCCTTTCAAGGGATTTCTGTCTGTCTGTTTTTGTCCCTTTACACGCACAATCTAGAGACCCAACGCTTAAAAACCGTGCTCACCTGTCTTATTCAAGCCAGAATGAGGTAATACTGTGTCTCCTTTTGTGCGTTGGTGTAATTAGTGAAAGTTCACCAAGAGACAATCTGCTCTTGTTAGCTCCTCAATAGATGCCTCTGTGTTTTCTGCAGCCTAATCAAATTTCACGTGACGCTGCCTGTTGGAATGCTGAACGGCCGAGGCTTCGGCCCGGTGGCGGTCACAGAGGGGGGAGGGATGACATCAGTGCAGCAGGGTGAGCTCTCCCTGGCCGAATGGAGCTGCTTTAAAATGTAAAGCTGACTGCAGAGAGATGCCACCATAGATCTGATGCTGGTGTGCAGAAAATCCAGTTTGAGTTAAATATATTCTGAGACGTGGTGCTAATCTAAAAAAAAAAAAGAGCAAAAAAACCCTCCAAAATGTTCTGTTATTTGCTGGATGTATAAATATGTAAATCACTCAATGCTTTTTGTCATTTTAATCTTTCTTTTTTAAATGTTTTTCTTCTTATGTAAGATTTTATCATTCTGAGTTATGCCCACAATCATTCTGTACAAAAGCAAAACTGACGCGCAGTGAAAATATATTCTTACACTTAAAAACATATCGTCTTTTTGTTACAATAAAATAACACGTTAAGTATTTTTACTGGAATTTTAAAGTAGATCGACATATTTAGTGAATAACTTCAAACTGGAAAGAAAGGGATAGATGGCTTTTATAGAGTTGTTCAAATAGAAATATAGAAAATATACTGCCTCTTTACTCTGATGCCCATGAATAAGTTTATTTTTGCTCCTCAAATCAGTTGTTTATGGTGGAGAGAAAATAAAAAAAGAAAGCCGTAAGAAGTCATGTTTACAGGTTTCAGGGACAAAGCAAGCATTTTCTCAAAAAATAAAACTGAAAACCCTCCATCATTTTATTTTTTTTTTCATTTCCAATTAATAATTACTTAATGTTGATTCATCACATTGGAATCTAAATACAATTTTTAACTGTAATGTGACAAAATGTTTAAAAGGGGTGAAAAATAGTTTTGGACGACGCTCTATGTGTTTGTATGTATATAGGAGAGCTGGCGATTACAGCCCGACAGAAACAGATATTTACTCCTTCATTGAAACACTAAAACAAACCTCCTTCCTCCTCCCTGTGTTCTGGCACGCAGTCAAACACATAAACGTGTTCCTTACGTCGCCTGTGCCACCTCCTCTCTGGGAATATGTATCAGGAGTGGGTTCTAAGTGTACCAGCTAAAGGTGACGTAACTGATGACAAGAGCAAAAAGCCTTCTTATATTTTATTTATTTTTTATTGGCTGTCTTCGAAGCCGGAGCGGAAATGGATGCCATGGAAACACTGTCTTTCTCTGAGCCAAGCTCTCGCTCCGTTTGGTAAAGAACCCCTTTTCTCATTGTTGCCTCCCACTTACCAGACTGACGTGAAGTCATCCTCTCTTCTTCTTTTTTTTCTTTCTTTTTGCTCCTTGCTGCAGTTTCCTGTCTCAGGTTGCTGTGCGTCATTTTGTAGGCAGGTGAGGTGGATGTTTCTGAAGCAAGTGCGTCACGCCTCACAGCACACAGCAGGATGTTACGTTGCCATTAGAAGCTGATGTGCTTCTTGCATTATGTAATTAAACAGGCTGGAGTTTTTATGATAGGCACTTTTTAAAATGAAAATATACCACTGGAAATATTATTCACTCTGACCAGTATAAATCTACTGCATTACCTCTTTTTAGCCGAGTGTGGGTGTGTGTGGGGGTGGGTGTGTGTGTGTGTGTGTGTATGAATATATAAAATATTCTGTTTATGCACAAGCGTCACTCTGAGAAAGCACAGAAATTTCTGCTGCAGAGCATAGCGGAAGAACAGTGTTGTCTCCTTTTCCCCCCCATCTGTCTGTCTGTCTTCATGTTAATGAGTTACATAACCTTTACTAGGGACCTTCCTCTATATTCACAGCAGCATTGTCCTTGCTGTCAACAAGAATTAAACTTTGTGTCCTTTCTGCACCAGAAAAGGGTGTCCTGTCTGAGTTCTGTCATGCTTCAATCTGCCCTGTTTTCTTTTCTGATTCAGCACAAATCAAGGCCAGATATTTTTCTTGCACTGTTATAAAAACGGCCATCCACCTTCCCTCCGTCTGTCAGGTGAGAGCTTCGAACAAAGCCCCATCCGGCGGTCCTTCAAGTCAAAGGTTCTGGTGCATTACCCTGAGAACACGGACAGGAACCCCTTCAACAAGGACGCTGTCAATATGGTGAGATGTTTGATGGGGGCAGATCACTGTCGTCATCACAATGTCAATGTTAGCAACACTGCAATCTAAAAGGACTGTTTGGGTGTAATGTTAAGTTGGGTATCTTAATCAAAGTTTCATGAATGCTAGTGAAATATTAGGTGCCCTTCTTCAGTTAGATGAACAACCTTTCTCAATTGGCTCCAAAAATAAAACCCGATAACCTTTAACCTAGAAAATATCACGAAAACAATTAAAAAACAAAACAACTGAAATAAATGGTAACTCTTAAATGTAAATAATGACAGAAAACTGTCTGTGAAATAAAACTATAAGTAAGATAACATCTTGGGTGTGTTTTAGGATGAATCTTATGAAGCACAAAAGGTTATCAAGACTTGTAGAGCTGCAATAAAGTTAATAAATGTGCCTGCAACATAACTTAAGAAACTGTTCATGATCAATGTGAGCCAGTAAAAAGTCTCAAGTTCAGTATTACACTTTTTTGCTGCTTTCTTTGCTTCCAGCTCTGCCTGCCGAGAGGTCTGTCCTTCCGCACACAGGCGGACAGCCTCGACCCGCAGTTCCACTCCTTCACCATCACCTCTGACGACGGAACGCACTCCTACGGCTTCGTTCACACCTTCTACGAGGAGGTGACTAGTCCTCAGATTATCACTGCCATGCAGACTCTCTATCAGATGCACCATGTGGAGCACCACTCCTCTTCGTCGGCCTCCTCGCCTTCTTCCTCCACATCCTCCTCCGCTTCCACGCCCTCTACCTCCAGCATGGACTCTCTGGCCAGCAGCTTGGAGGAGTCGGACGCAGAGTCTTTGACGTCTGGAGTTTCTGGCTGCCTGGGCTGCGTGGGCTCCTTCAATGCAGCGCGTGACACCCTGTACGTGTCCAAAGCCCTCTGCCTCATCACACCGCTCCCGTTCTTGCAAGCTTCACGGCAGTTTCTGGCTCAACTTCACCAGGCTGTGACATCCCAGACGGCTCCACCTCTTCCTCTAGAGAGCTACGTCTACAACATCCTGTACGAGGTGCCCCTGCCTCCACCCGGACGCTCCTTGAGGTTTCATGGGGTGCAGGGGCCCATTGTGTGCCAGCGGCCCGGACCTGGGGAGCTTCCCCTGGGAGACTATCCTCTAGGAGAGGCTTTCTCTCTGCTGGGTGTGGACAATATGGTTAAACTACTTACCTGTGCTCTGCTGGAAACCCAAGTCCTGCTGTATTCAAAAGGTAAATGAATAATTCAGTTTGCAGTAGTTTTTTTTTATAATATTGGAAAAAAATAAAACCCAGAACAGGTTAATTCATCTGCTTGTCTTCAGCAATTTTATTTATGCCTATCGGAAAGTTGCAAGCTAACACTAAAAATCTAAACATTTTGTTTTTATCTGTTACTTTGAAAAATAAGACATCTTGACATAGTTGGAGCTCAAGTTTCATAGAACTAGACTGCCAGGTGTAAAAAAGAGGCAATGCTGAAATGTTATTGAGTGAAAGCCACAAACTTTCATACACCTTGGGATCACAAGGCAGAAATGCATTAGTTTGATGAAATAGAACTAAAGTTGTCTTAGAAAAACTTAGTTTCACAGTAATTCAGTAATAAATGCTCACAGTTACATAAGGTAAGATACTGGCTGCTCATAACTTGTCAGCTGAGCCCCACTCCATTATTTATAATATTTGGTCTAAAGCGTTAAAGCAGCATTATGTTTATGAAGCTAACTAAACGCTTCATTTGATGAGAATTTGATTTTAAAAAGTGACGAGGGCATCACTGAGATCTGACCGACCCTCAGGCATTTAAAGAGAAGATTTAATTATACTTCTTATTTGAAGTGTTGCTTTAAATGCTTCAATATTTTCTCTTTTATGGGTTAATAAAGTGGACTACTCTATGCTTTCTGCTCCTCAGACTACCAGCGTTTGATGATGGTGGCAGAGGGCATCACCACGTTGCTGTTCCCATTCCAGTGGCAGCACATCTACCTCCCCATCATCTCTACTCCCCTGCATCACCTCCTCGATGCTCCAGTGCCTTTCCTGATGGGCATCCAGCACAGAAACGGAGCTCAGCGATCCTCGCTTCACCTGCCACATGAGGTAAAAAGGAGGCTTCGAGCCTGTTCAACTTTTTCACCTTTTGGGACTTTACAAACCCCAACCTCTGAGTATTTTATTGGGATTTTATTTGAGATACCATCACAAAGTGCCCCCGGAACAGGTTTTCTGGTATAATTACATCTAGAGACTTACATTTTTTGTATTTTTTTCTTTGCAAAATATCTCAAACTATGTCAAATGACATGGAGGATAATAGCATTTTTCATATCTTTTCAGAGGTTACCAGTTTGATTTTGGTCTAAGCTTCGACTAGGCCATTCTAACTCATAAATATGCTTTGTATTTCTGGCTGTATGTGTATCAGTTTGAAGGTTTGAAGGTGAAATTCCTCCCCAATGTCATGTCTTTGTTTCCTCTAGCAAGTTTCCTTCCATCTCTGTCTTTCCGTCTGTATTTCTGTCCTGCCCAAGGTTTCACCTGGAAAACCTGCTAAGTCCAGTGCTTGAGGTGGGCAGTCATCCAACTGGCTGTCATGTTTCTGAGTTAAAAAAATGTTTAAAGTTTACAGGAAATGTGAAAATATTACTTGATAGTTATGCATTTTTATAAGACTGGAAGATTAATACCTAAACACCAACTGTAAAGTCTTAAAAAAGGCAGTAATTAAAAAAAGCCTAAGATGAATTAACAATGCTAAGCCTGGTGGAGGCACAAGTAAAGCCTGGTGGCCCGCCAGGCTTATAATACACTGAGAGGAAACCCTGCTGCCTGCAGAACAACATCCCCGCAGCATGTTGCTGCCACCGAATCAGCATATTTGCTTTTTTGTAAAGTATTCTTGTTCAAGCTCAGATTAGACGGAGAATGTCTGCAAACAGCAATTAGCTATTTCTTATTAGATTTACTTTGACTAGGTCATCCTAATGCTTAAATGGTTTTAAGGGTACCAGATTAAATGTGGCTAAACAATAATACCTTATTATTATAACAATAATAATATCCTTTTCAGATTTTTATCAGTCATAAAAATGTAAAATCAGGTAATGATTTCTTTATATTTCACAATCATCCACTACATTGTGTTGGTCTTTACATAAAATTGCAATAAAAACAATTATCTTTATGATTTAAAGTGAAAATGTGTGGAAAAAATTTAAATATCTTAAATGCACTGGGATTGTATGACTAGAGAATCAGCTAATGTGTAAACTAGCCACAATTTCAGGGTTCATATATATTCCTAAGGATCTAGAAATGTTTAAAATGAGGCGTTCTCGCATCCTTTTCCAGATCAGATATTTGCTCCATGCAGCAACACCCCCCCCCCCGCTCCCTGCCTGTGATTGGCTCTTCACAATCCCTCGGAGCTGTCCTCAATTCACATCCTCGCCTGCATCCGAGATCGCTTTATGCTGCATGAATGTCTCGCTGAATCCTTTTTGAAGTTGCTCTGGCCCAGAAAGGAGGGCGCAGTAAGACGGCTCCGGGGGATGAAAGCAGAAATGAAGAGCCTGGCAAATCCATAATAATGGGCTTTACTGAATAATTCATGCAAATGAGAGGCTGTCTAGTTTTTTTTAAATATCATGAATCATACAAGTTTGGGTGTTTTGGAGCTTAAAGTGTAGGGCCAACAAACAGGGAAATTGTTTTGTCCCTGTTTGTTGCTCACAGAATGAAGTGAAGGCTGGAGGATGATGCTGTTGACTCTTCAGTGCATCTCCCTGCATCCCTCAGGGTTTAACGTCCGCCTCAGGTCACTGCTGAAGGTTGCATTGCTGCTGACTGCTGCTTACAGAGGCAGTTTTTTTAAATCCCCGCCTGTCTTTTCTTACTCTTTAGGAAATGTGCGCTCAGCAGATTTAGAAATTTTATCGCACAAGTTTCTTATTGTTAGAGGCTGACAGAAATATTTTCCACAGTGTCTCCTACTGCAGAGATAATCCCTCAAATGATTCAGTCTTTGTAGCAAGAATGAATTAATGACATTTCTTCATCTCGCAGCCTAATTGGAGCTCAGCCACTTTATCTACACGATGTAAATCTGACTGGTTAACCCTATTATGCTGGCTGAGGCGCTCTGCTTGTGTTTTTCTGCTCCCCAGGCCAATCTGTGTTTTGTGGACATTGACAGCCACACAGTGGAAGCGCCGGAGGACCTGCCCCTGTTCCCAGATCAGACCGAACTCATACAGGAACTGAGTGAGGTGCTGCTAAGTTTTGGGCTCCCTCCACGGGGAGGAGTGACGGCGACGACCACCACAGGCTCCACATCGGCGTCGCCACGCCTGAGTAGCCTGGTGCTGGAGGACCTGATGGAGGACCGGAGGAACGGGAACCTCGGAGGAGAAGAGCTGGCGGTGCTGGAGCGGCTCCAGGCTCTGGCGAGGAGATGCGGAGGAGGAAAAGTTTCAGAGGGAGGAAAGACACTGGGACACGTGTTTGAGGAGGAAGAGGAAGAGTTGACGGCTGCAAAATTAAATATTCAGCTGAGGGAGGTGTTCGCCGTTCGTTTCGCCGCCATTTTTGGCAGGTATGAGGACTTTATTGTCAACAGCGCCATGGATTTGGACTCGTGGTTGAACAATAGAGATGGCACCTGCAGCTTTGACAAGGTACTTGAGCAGATTCCTGACAGCGTTGCTGAAACTGATGCTTGCGTCTCGTTTACTCGCTAAAATCTAGTTGCCTCCATTGTTTTTAGGGTTCGTTCCTCTCAGTTCAGCCAGCGGCCCACTTGCACTTCTTGTCCCGATTCCTGGAGACCTCCATGTTTTCCTCCTTTGTTGATGGGAAGGTTGTCTCCCGCTGGGTGGACAGGGAGCCGCTGCAGCAGCTGTTTGACAGCCGCATGGAGCGAGAGCGACTTTACGACATAAGCGACGAGGAGTCCAGGAACCGTCCTTACAGGAAATGCACCACGCTCTTTGAGTCAGGTACTGTGAGGGAGTAAGGTGGATTATTCTCTTAAAATAACCTTTCTTACACAATTAATGCCCCTATAATGTATGGGGTAGATAATTTAAGTAAAAAATCAACTCAAAGAAATGCATTATTATAAAGGTAAAGAAAATGAAACATGATTTATTTTTGTTTTTTTTGCTAATGAAAACATGAAAGCTTCCAGAATCACTGCTTTGTTGAATCGCTTTTTGCTGAAATTACAAAAAGCGATTCTGTTGCTAATAGCAACAGCGATCAGTCTTGTTGCTATTAGCTTTGTGTATTTAATTTAGAGAGTAAAAGAGCTCAAACTCTGTCAGATTGGATGGACAGCATCTGTGAACATCCTTCTGCCAACCCTTACAACACATTCTCAATTGACTTTTGGTTTAAACTTTGATTAGGCCATTCTAAAAGCCTGAATACAAACACATGCCACACTTCTCAGACTTTTATTTATAGAACAAATGGCATTAGTTTCATGGGTCTGTCACTTAAAATACTCCAAAATACATTGAAGATTGTCTTTCCAACGGGACTGAAAGAGGTGTGAATCCTTTATATTTTGATGTGTATAAAGGCTGATGAAAGAAGTACAAGTTAAAGAGCCTAATGTCCAGTTTTTATCATTCCATCTATCAATATTGGTGGGATATATTGATGGAGCGATAGGAGGAAAAAGGAGTGTTGTAGTGCTTTTTGTTTCTTGTCAAAAAATACATTTTAGCTGAAATTAGTGATTCACTTTTCCTAACATTGTCTTAGTGGCATGTAGATATTTTTTATAAGCAGAGCAATGTTTTTCTTTTGTTTGGTTTGTTTCCCCTGTAGAACCTGCATCAAATACAGCATGCTCCGACTTGTTTCAGCTTTACTGCACAAACTGCATTGTTTTCATTCCCCTATCACATATTTTTTTGCTTGTTTTGTTTTGAACATAGTGCGAGTTTGTTTGTTTTTTCTCCCTGTGGTTCCTTGGAACAGTAAGTGCTGACGCTGTTTTGCATCTTTTTGTTCTTGCAGCTCAGGTCATCGAGCGCAGGCTGCTGAAGACCGACCACACGGCCATACACCCCCACCTGCTGGACATGAGAATTGGGCAGGGCCGGCATCACCCGGGATATTTCCCCAGACTGCAGGCCGACGTGCTTGCACAGGCACACAACACACACAAGTGAGACTTTGGTTCCTTCTGGAAGTAAAAGGAATGAGACACTGGAAATGTATTAAGTTTTAACATGGAAAGTTTGCTAAAGAGAAGTTTAGTTCTGAAAATAATCCCATAGAAAACAGGTGCAGGAGAGCTGGGAAATCATCAGTTTGATTGTTTATGAACAACATGAGAGTATTCTCCATTAGCTACATAGAAACATATCACTATTTATGCTAAAACAAACATGGTCTAAATAAAAATGTATGCAGATTTATCTATTTTAAGCAGTAGATTTAATTATTTTCTGTGTTCTCCAGGTATTCCAGTCGCATCACAGCTTCACGCAGGACTGAACCCAGAAGGAGTGTTGCTGATCACTCTGGAAACGACAGTGAACCTAAACAGGTACTGACACACACAGCTACGCATACAGGCCTCAAAAGCTGCATCATTTACCTACAAGGTCATTTTCTGTGTTCCATAGAAACACGCATTCACAAGGAGAGTCTTCAGACAGTCGAAACTCCTCGACCCGTCGCCTCAAGCCATCTCTCAGACTCACAGAGAGTTTGTCGATGGGCTCTTGAGCGAGTGTCGTCTGAAGGTGAGCGCTCTCATTCTCTGAATGGATGGAGGTTGATCATTTTAAAACAACACATCAGAGAGTTAATTCCTATTTTTTGTGCTTTTCAGACTAAGCGGATGCTGAAGGAGAGGATGGGGAAGGAGAGTGTGGAGTTGGGTCAGGGAGAAGCCAACATCACCGGCCTTCAGGAAAACACTCTCATCCACGGTTTGTGTGATCTGCTGGAGAGGACCTGGGGCCACGGCCTGCAGATCAAACAGGTGAGAAGTAACATCTGAGAGACGCATGACACATCTCACAGAGCTCTGATGGAGATAAATCTGTTTGTGATGAACAGGGAAAGTCGGCAATCTGGTCCCATCTGCTGCACTACCAGGCTGCTCAGGAGAAGATGGAGGCACCTGCTGATGTGCCAGGTTAGAGCAGCGCAACGTCACTGTTGTTCCTTCTTTATGTGTGTGCAAGTGTTTGATTAAGAGGTTTTCTGTGTTTTTGTTCAGGCTCTAACAGCTTGGACCAGAGGCTGTCTGATGACGGCCCTTTGCTCCTGAGAGGGTCGCTAATTCAGGACATGAGGTATTAAAAGCAGAAATGTTTCACTATAAAAAGGAAATCCTGGAATTTATTCAGACGTCTCATTCATACATATTGATATTTTTTTTCTTAATTTTTCAGGTTCATCCAAACAATGAGAGACAATCTGTCTGAGGTGGGACAGGCCAGAGCTTGGATCCATCTGGCTCTGGAGAAGAAAATGTTGTCCCAACACCTGAAAGAGCTGCTGACGAACCAGGAGCTGCTCAGGTCTCAGTTTACTGATCTTCATTAGCCTGACATGAAATGATCCAGATCAGTTGGACAACAAGTGTTTTTAATATTTTTTGTTAAGAAGCACATCAAATAAACCCACACAAAACTGATCCAAAATGGCTGCAATAATGACCTGGTGGATTATGAACACTTACTAAATCAAGGATCTGCAACATTTACCAGCACATAGGACCACAAAGCCTATGTGGCGCTTTGAAAAAGATAGCTTATAAAGTTTTGCAGCTGCATACTATCAACATTTTTTTCATTTGTAGTTAAATTAAAACTTGAAATTTGTTTTAGGTTTTAGAAATAGGGAGAGTTTCCAAAACAAAATATTTTCTTGAAAGAAATTTTCTGTTTATCAAATTTTAAGGGAAAAGTTTGTCGTTGGGAGTCTAATGACAGTAAAACAAAAGGACATAATAAGCAACATACATCTCAGACCCTCTGAATAAAAGGTTCATAACAAGCTAGTACTCAACCAGTGTTAATGTATTGCAGTCGATTTATTTAGTAGTTTCTCACCGGAAGAGCTTCTGCAATGTTTCAACCAAGTTTAATTAAACACATTTTTTTCAGTTTGTTACTCTTTTATATATATATATTAGGATGAAAAACCTTTTAAGTTGTGAACTTAAAAGGAAACCAGCCATTTTAGCCCAGTTGGATTTGTTTCTTCTATTTCTGGTATTAACCATGAGCCAAAAACTGAGCTGTCTGCTGTGTCCTTACACTTTTACCATTAAACCTGTTTACTTTTCCTGCATCTTGTCTGAGTTTTTATTTTTATGCTCCTCTGACAGGCAGCTGTATAAGCCTCATGCATTCCTGCTCTGTGAGGAAGAGCGAGAACAGTTTCTGTACCACCTGCTCTCCCTCAACACTGTGGACTACCTCTGCTTTACCCGCACCTTCACCTCCATCAGTAAGTCCCATTAAACCTGACATGCAGCAGGATTTACTGCCACTCCTGTTACACTGAAGGACACAGAAAGAGACCAGTCCTGAGTTTTGGGTTGAGCTTTGCGATGTCCATCTCCACCCATCTGGCTTTATTGCCGTGCCTTTCAGCCAGCGTCCTTTTGGGACGTCAAAGACGACACTTTTGAATTTCTTTCAATGCTGTAAAGATCTATTGAGGAATGTTTAAAAGCATATAAATTGTATTTTGTGTCCTTTTTCACTTTTCTTCCTTAGGTATCCCGTACCGCGTTGTTATAATCCCCATGAAGAAGCTGAGCATCGCCATGGCAACAGTTAACCCCTGGGTGTGTGTGTCAGGAGAGCTGGGCGATTCAGGAGTTAGACAGATCCCAAAGAATGCACAGGAAATCTTTTTCCAGGTTTGTTCTCACCCCCGTCCTCAAAACAGCCCAGAAAATCAAAATATGTTCACCGCCTGTAACGACAGAAGTTCAAATGAAATGTTTCATAAATATTTTAATAGGAGCGCAGTAAACGTCAGAGTACTCTGCCGTTTTGTAACACTGCAAAGATTTTTACTTTCACCATCTGTGAAATGTTCCTTAAAAATGAAAACTTACTGATTTTCTTTCATCATTTTCAAGCCAGTGTCATTGAGAACTAAGGGAAATTGTTTCCTCTGCTTTATTTTCAGAATTGCATAACTACTCAACCTTTTGACGTTTAAACTTTAATTATAATCTTTAAAACAGAAGCAGTGCCAATAAAAACTGTAGGAGTGCAAACATAGCGTAGTTGATTGACAATAATTATTCTGTTTTGTGGGTGGAGGTTGTTATAAGTTTACACTAAAACATTTAATAAAATAGTGGCACAAACAGAATCTTGTCCAGTACAAAGTAGCATTTTCTGCTGAAACTGACTAATTATATGCTCAGGCAATTATTAGGATAATTATATTATCCACTACAAGCTCCTAAGAAACTGTATATCTAATTAGGTCTGACTTAAAAACCTGGATTTAAATAATTGGCCAAAAAACTTCTTCTTAAAAAGCTGACCAGATATTGTTGGAAGACGTTGAAAAGCACTGGACAGAGTTAGTCCAATTTGATAAAGACTTAAACTTTCAAAACTTAAAAATCTTGAAAAGGTATTAATTTAAATTATTTTAATTTGCTCTTTTTGTTTCACTCCAAATATAGGTACATAAAACATTTTCCTGCAGCGGGATTATGCCAGAGCAGGCCTGTTACTCTGTCTCTTTGCTTCTTGTTTCAGAGTAAGAACCTGGGCCGGCTCAGCACGCTGCAGCTGGGAGTGCAGGAGAACTCGGGTCTTCTGGCCAAGTGTCTGATCGACTGTGTGGTGGTTTACAACGAGATCACAGGTCACACCTACAGGTGAGACTCACCGTCTGGTTTCGTCCCTTCACTGAGCGCTCAGCGCGGCTCTCCAGTTCTGATGAAGCTGTGAAACATGTGCAAAAAGCCTTAAAATAAAGTTATCTTCTGTTGCTGCAGCTCAGTCTCATCCTACAAATGTGGCAAAGTCCAATCTTTAGTTTGAATACATTTATTCATCAGTTACTTTGTAATTTTTACTTCTTATTATTTAATCCATAACTTTGTTTCCTGGGACATAAATATGAGTTAAACACGGAGAACTAGATCCCACATTAACATTAAAATGTAAGAAAAGTGAGCTCACCAAGTCTCCATAGCAACCATTAGTCTTTCCCTAGATGCCAACCGTCTGTCCTATCACCACAAAATTACAATTGTCACCTGAAGGTTTACTAATAACCATGCCTCTGGTAATTTTGTTACAGATTATATAAAACAAAGCATTTTGTCCTAATTCTGATGTCAAGAGGTTGAGATTTTCTCATCGTTTTTCAGTGTTAGATGGATTTATTTTAAGGATCCTCTCTGAACAAAGAGCTGCTCCATCACTTCATAACATAAAGTAAATCTGCTTTATCCTGCATCCAGTGCTTAAAAACAAGACATATAATCATGTCACTAAATAAACTGATTAAAACAAATTTAGTCACATGATCCGCATCCAAGGGAGATAAAAAAATTAAAAGTATGTGAAATTAAACTGTGTTTTCTTCCTGCAGATTTCCGTGTGGCCGATGGCTGGGGAAAGGCGTGGGTGACGGCAGCCTGGAGAGAGTCCTGATTGGTCAGCTGGTGTCTCCTGGAGCGGAGGAGGACGCTGGACGGTGGTCGGGAACTCCTCCAGAGCTGGCGTCTCCGTCTCAGAGCGTAAGAACAGTGCTGGGATCGCTCGGCGGCCGAAGCAGTACGTCACTGACAAAGAAGCACATTCTTTAGCACAATGCCTGACCTACTTGTTTGTTTGTGCTGCAACAGCAGATCATGCTCTGGTCTCACTTTTTTCCTCATAAAAACAGTAAAGATGCTCATATTTCTGTGTCTGCCGTCAGGAATGCACTCTGCCGAGGTACAGGAGGACCTGAGGGAGGCGGCCAACAACCTTGTTAAACATTTTCACAAACCTGAGCAGGAGGTGCGTTTCTGTGATGATGTTTTCATAACTGATGCATCAATTTAACACTATAGTTCAGTTAAGCTGAAAGGCTGACAGGCTGGTTAACTCACAGAGGAGTAGAAATCCTGGACGTGTTATTTCCCGCCTGAACGCGCTTCATTACCTCCATCAGTCAGCCTGGTTTTTTCATGTGTCTAAGAGGAAAATGCCACTTCTCTCCAGAGACATGAATAAATCTGCATTGATCTGGAAGTTAATTAAGACATCATTACTGCAGATGGGTTTTAGTTTGGATAAGAGTCGTTTACACTGAGTACAGTTACAGTTTCCTCTGTTGAGCTGCTTTCTTACCATTTCTTTTTCCCCAGAGAGGGAACCTGACAGTCTTGCTATGCGGTGAAGGAGGACTGGTCCTCGCTTTGGAGAAGTTCCTCCTCCACGGGTTCAGATCCAACCGTCTTTTCCAGAGGAACGTATTTGTTTGGGATTTTGTGGGTAAGCCAGCTCTCCAACTATGAATTTGAGCTTCTGCTTCAATCAGTGGGACTGTTTCATCTTAGGATCCACGCAGCAAACCTATAATTTTTTTTAACTAAAACTACTAACTTCTTCTCATAGAAAAAGCAGTGGTTTCTATGGAAACTAATGACCAGATGGGTGACCTGCATGGCTCGACACTACCGAAGAGTCCGCCTTGTGACTCGCTGTGCCGCTACGTCCACGCCATCAATTCTTCCCCCAGGAACATCGGGAAGGAGGGGAAGTTCCAGCTGTTTGTCTGCCTGGGGATAAGGTGAGCTGACATTTAAAAAAAAAAAAAAAAAAGAGGTCAAATTTTGGCAAAGCAGCCAAATGCATAACAACATAAACCATATAACACTCAAAAAAACCTGTGATAATGTGTTGCATCCTTTACTTCCCTCTATACTGTGTGAGAGACGCTGCATAATCAAGCTATCACTTTCAAATCCTTGAAACCACGTCTGTAGTTTAATATTTGTCAGAAATATTGCATTAATTAATTAATTAATTACAAATTATCTTTTTAAATTTAAATTTAAAGACGGTACATTTTTATAGCTGATGAAAGTCAGCTATAAAAATGACTTTTTTATATTTTTGTAACAAAAATAATAAAACAAATAGCCAAAGCATGACAGAATCGAATCGATAAAGCAATGGCTTCTTCAAACTGTTTTATTATTTTTTTCCACCAAACCTGGTTACCATCTCTGCAGAGACAAACTCCTGTGTCAGTGGTTCCCCCTGCTGGCCCAGTGTCCCCTGACAGCTCGGACCTATGAGGACGGCGCTCTGCTGCGGGACCGGGCCGCCCTGCACTCCCTCTGTCGCATCCTGCAAACCCTGAACGACTTCAGCATCACCCTGGAGGCGGCGCTGGTCAAAGGGGTCGAACTCTGACCCTGATGCGGAAAACACACGCACCCTGATGAGATGAGATGCATTCAGACTCTTACAAAATGTAACTCCATGATCAAAGTCGTCAGATGAAGACGCAGACTTTTCAAGCACCAAACATATCGCTTTGTTCACTGATGTAAAATGTCTTATATCTGCTCCAGGAAATAGTCCTGTGTTTGTCTACACTGTGAAATTCCTCCGGGAAAAAAGATCAACTCAAACATGCAGAGGATATCTGCTTACATGATCCATCTTATGACTTTAGATCTACTGTATCTACTCACTGCTGTGTTGCTTGCTCTTAAAATCTTAACCTGCATGGCCAGAATCTTTTCGTTTCATTACTTTAGGTGTTGTAATCTGAAGTGTCATTGCTCAGGCCTTATTAACCGTCTTTTATTTCATATCTCAGTAAATATTGTCGTGAAAAGTAATGTTCTCCTTGTATAATTTAAGCATAAACAAATGTTACATGAAGCTCTTGTTATGGTGTCATGTCTGGCCTGAGTCTTGTTTTTTTATTTCAGTTTAGAGTCACATGCTAAGCAGAGTCTTGCTTGTGAAAAACCCCAGTTGGATCCAAGCTGGTGTCCTAATTGTGTCACTTCTAGTCCTGTTTGTCCCTCTGTCAGGAATCCTCATCGCCAATCTCTCTCGTTGTAAATATTTTTGCTTCATCAGATCTCTTAGCGTTGCTCCAGCCGTTCATTCCCAATTGTTTTAAATTGTTATTACACATTGATAAGTTTTCTTACTATAGACATGCTGTTTTTTTGTCCTACGGGGACAACAGAGCACAGGTTTGTTAAAAATGTAAAATGTTAATGTTGCATTTAATTTAACATGTTAAAACGTAATCCTCTGCACTGTCCTGCAAGCACCAGTGTACCCCACTATGACCAAGTCTCTGTCGTTTAAATACAGATTAGGAAGAGCAATAAGTTATTCATGGTTTGTGCTGTTGAGAAATTAAAGTTATTGACACAGCTGGTGTGCTTTGATATGTTATTGTCAACAAATCCTGAAACACTCAACTCCTGGCATAAAATATGGCATTGTGACAGTTTTGTTGCAAAATAAATAAAAAAAGAGAATCACAGATATGATACCAGCCCTAATTCATAACTCTGAACATTTACAAAACAAAATTTGGCCTCTACTGTTCTTTTTTTTTTCTCACTTAAGTGTTTAAGATCATCATAAAACAGTTGTTATGCCATTACCTTTTGTAATTTTTGGGGGTCGTGTTTCACTATCCTCATCCTGGTCTGGTTACTGCCTGAACTGCTTGGCAGCTTGAAGTAGATTAAATATCTCAAAAAGCAACACATCGTGTTCTAATCTAAAGAAATTTTGGAACAAATGAGAAACAAAGTCCGTCGGACTTGTAATGGTTACGAAGCTATTTCTTCTTTTCAGCCTGCTAAAAATATCCAGGAAGTCACAAAAGAAGCCAGAATGACATCTAACATAATGATAAAATATATAAACTGAGCTGAAAATGGCAAATAAATACTAATATTGACCAAAAGAAACAGAAAAAGACATCTCACCTTTACCCCCCAAAACATTTTGATTATCCAAGACCTTTTTTCTGTGGATGGATGAAACAAAAGCAGACATTTCTGGAAGGGATGCCCCTGTTAGATCTGGTGTAAAACAAACAGTGTTTCATTTTAAAACATAGTTGGATGCAACCATAAATTCAGCTTCTGGAAAACTGAAAAGAATATCAAGTTTTTTGCTTAGCAAATTTCAGCAACAAAATGCTTTACATCATAAAAACACAATTAACAAATAAAAAGAAACATTATGATGGCAGAATAAAGAGAGGTAAATAAAAAATGTAATCCAGATTAGAATTAATCCATGTAGAAGTTATTGTGAGTCAAAGGCAGATTGGTGTTTAGCCTTGATTTAAAAGATCTCAGTAGTTTTAGTAGTTTTACAGTTTTCTGGAAGTTTGTTCCATATTGGAGGAGAAAAAAATTAAATGCCACATCTGTTGTTTCTGATTCTAGACTTGAATCGAAATACCTGTGATCTGGATGCATTGACAACAGATCTTTAATGTATTTTAGTGCCAAGTCATTCTGTCTCCTCCCATCAGTGTGTGACCTTAAGCTCAAGGGCATTTTTGATTATGCAGCAGAATAACTATCAGCAGCACAACCACAACATCTATTTCTGAACAGCTAAAAAAATTAAGGTTTAAATCTGATTTAGGTGCTGTGGCTTGACCTTAAACAGGTTGTTTGTGCTTTGAAACCCGGTAATATGGCCAAATTAGAACAAATCTGCTGAGAAGAGTAAGCCAAAATCCTCGGCAGGGATCTAAGTTAGCGACTCATTTCCAGTCATTGCAAACACTTGATGGCAGCTGTTGGTTCCTGGAGCGACACATCCGGTTCTTTGGTCTAAAGGATAATTGCATTTTCATAAAAGAACATATTTGGACAGCCTTTATCCTTAATAAATAAAATCCTACTCTTTGGGTTTTCCTTCCCGCACTAGAGCTGCACAATATCAGCAATTTGGTTATTTAATCTGAAACATTTCATAGTCATAAACATGTTAAATCAGAAAAACTTGTTAACCCCCAAAGGGGAAACACTTTCACATTGTACCTAAAAATAAACATATATTTTTGTGATAAATGGTTCCTCTTTTATAACATTTTAGATGAAAGATCAGAAACCAAAACACATCTCAATCAGTACTTCTGTCTTGGCCTATATGTTGGTTTTCTACATGAAAACTTAGAAATGTAGAAAACTTTTCTACATTTCTAATGTAGAAATGTAGAAAAGTTTCTACTTTTCTACATTACAACCAACATTTTGTGTGTTATAAAACTCTTTTTTAAAATTCCTTGTTAAACTTTTACAAAGTGTACATTTTTGGAATAAAACTTATCGTTTTATATGTTTTTGTTCATCTCAATTTGATTTCTGATTAAAAAAAACAGAAAAACTAAGTGGAAAATCTGTTTTCAGATGCACAAAGAAACAGCGCCACCTACAGTCCTAATATGACAAGGTCGCAGGAGAAGAGGCAGTTTTGTCTGTGATTTTATTTTTTAACATGAACGAGAAACTAAACTGACTAATTTCTGTTTGTTTTTTTAATAACTGCAGAGTGAGAAATAAATATTAAGCTTCTACTTTTGTCTATTTTTTTCAAACTGTTAAATCCAGACAGAAATTTGTGAAACAATGCATTTTCCACAAGACCCACAGGAGAAAGAATATTTTTCTAATTCTTATCTAGTTATGAATGTATGATTGGATTGAAATGAAATGAAACCTTTTTAGTAAAGTACCTTGAAATGACTTGCTGTATAAACAAACTGAACTGAAATAACTACATCAAATATTAAAATGGCAAATAATACTTGCATTATTTTCATTATGCAGCTAAATTGAGGATAATTTCCGAGGAAACTAAAACAGTCATCATTCCATATGAGGATCTTAAAGAGCAACATTCTGCATTGGGTGAAAGGCCTGAGATTCTGCATCCTCAGCAGAATGTATGCTACTCCATCATGTGTCAAATAATGTACTCATGGTGATGCACAGCGACAGTTTTCTGCACAACCTCAGATAAATCTTTACTTTCTAATGCTGAAAATTGCGATGAAAATATCGATTATGATCACAATCTGTGATTATGACTTTGTGGACCAAATATCTTTTTGTTAATGTTTAACATCTGAACAGAAAAGCTTCTTTCTTATGTTTTCTCCTAGAATGTGGCAAACTGCAAATGGGTTTTTGTTTTGTTTTTATTTTACTAATCGCTGCACTGTCACTACTTATTCTTATTCTTATGAAACATGGGGAACCAATATGTAGTTTACCTTTTAGTCTTTCTTTTGGTTTATTGTTTTGCTTGTATTTTCTTCTAATTCATGTAAAGCACTTTGAAAATTAACCGCCTTGCTGCTGAACATGTGCTATATAAATAAATTTACCTTACCTTATTCCTATGCAAAACCCAGATTCATGGGATAAAGGACTGACAGTTCACCTGCCAACAGATTTCCCACCTGAGCTGTGGGTTTCTGCAGCTTCAGAGTTAAACACTGCTGTTTGTTCACTACTGTTTTCCAAAACTACTCTGATATCTCATTGATTTTATTGACATGCATCATTGCACTCCAGTTTTTCAAAATCTTTATTGAAACATAGTTTTCAATTACACATAATCTTGCAATAGTTTGCTTTCATTTGTTCATTTATCATTAAAGATACCATCTAATTGTGTTATTTTATTGCTTTACAATAAAAATAATAATAAACTGGACATGTTTGTTTGTTTACTGCGATCAGTGAGTCTGGGGATCAAACTTTATCCCCCTTTTATTTGAACACTAATCTGGTTGTTTTGGTGTGAATTTTAAATCAACAAAGCCCATCTCGGCTCTAGACGCCGAGCCTCCTGAAAACCTGCAGGCCCCTAGACGAACCATCTGGCGTCGTGTAGTAAAACAACAAGCCCCGCCCCTTTGCTTACATTCTCCAATGCGCCATAGCAACCAGGGCCGAGCCCCCTGTTCCCGCGTAATATTCCCATCCTTATAAGGCCAGCCGAGCGCAGACGCACGCCTACGTCACACGTCGTTTATGTAAATAGTTTGATTGAAGAAAAAGAAAAAAAAAAGAAAAAATAGAGGGGGCCCTGCGCTCTACTCTGAAATGGAGGTGTGGATGTGACGCAGGCGCAGTAGCTTCACAACTATCCAGTCCCGTCCTCAAGCGCAGACATCAACAAGAGAGCGGGTTTACTGATGCGGGTTCGTTTTCCTAATACTTGCACCGCTACGACGCTCTTCAGGGATACTTGCTTTGTGTCAGCTTCACCAAACTTCCGACAAGGTAACACCAGCGAGCGGTTTGCGTTTGTTTCGGTGCGTTTTTCTGGCTGGTTTCTAAAGTCTTTCACATGTCTAATTAAAAACAAGCTTCGAGTTGAACAATTGGTGTTGTTTTGGGGCCTTCTTGCACGGTCAGCTCTAGGTCATGTTATTAATGGTCGAAATAATTCGAGAAAGTGGGAAAATTTGTGGGGGGAAAAGGGGAAATCAGGAGGAGTTGAAATGCAGACATTAGACGCAGATTGAGGCTGTTGTTGCTGCATTCGGTTGTGTGAGGGAATCGCTCGTTTTATCACATGCAGTTTAATTGAAGTCGGTTTTTAAGAGAGTTTTAATTCCGATTTTAAACATCAATTGCGGTGCAGTAAGTCGAAATAGTGCGTATTTTGGTTTGCTGTACGTATCGATGCCAAGTTGGATCTCTCACGCCCACCCGGAGTGGAGATGCGTCTCAACACGCGGGCGCCGCTGTCAACAAAACACCTCCTGCTAAACACAAACTGCTCGTGAACCCCCCACGGAGCTCGAACTGCCTCGCAAATTGTGTTTTGTGCAAGAAGGATGCGTGGAAACCGACTACACGAAGGCAGTCGCTTTGAACTTTGCGCACATGTTTAGTTGGTCGTGGACAGTTGCACTGACGCGGCCGAGGAATAACAAAGAGTAAAGATCAAATTACACACTTGTGACACAAATGCGTTATTTTTCTGTGCGAGTCGAGATAATTTGCTTTGGAAACGCGTTACTCTCAGTTTGTCACCCCGCACAAAGTTGGAGAGAGGTGGGGAAGTCGGGCATCGTCGAGCAGAGGACGGTCATCATAAAATGGGTGCGCAAGAAGCAGGTCGTGTGGCTTGCCATGCTTCCTCGCTGGAGAGTGGGCGGTGAAATTTCAGCGACGTGCGCTTTTCTCTCGGCGAAAACAAGTGCGAGATTTTAATTTTTCTACAATGTTTGCGTGTCATTAAAGCAAAGGCGACGGCTTTCAGCGGGGTTTGTTGCAGTTTACGTGTTAAAATTGCAGCTTTTGCGGAAAATCGCATCACACCCCCTTTTCCCCACATTGCCTCCGCCTTTGAAGTGTGTTGCCATGTTGAGTTGCGTCACGTACTGTATTTTGCTGCAGAGATCGTCTCGGACTTACAGAAAGCCCACGTGGAGGTGAAAATCAGAACTACTTGTAGGCCACTCCGTCAAGAAGGAGTGTAGTGAACTGGTTTAAATATATTACACAAAATATCACTTTCATTTATTTTTTCATTCATTTATTCATTCATTTTATATATTATTATTATTATTAGTAGTAGGAGTATTAGCAATTATAGGGTAATTAAAGTAGTAATAGTAGTAATAGCATAGGAATAAAATCACAAAAATAGCGTGTAGTAATAAAATAAGTGCAGTGATGTGATTTTGAGATTTTATATGGAAAACATCGCAGCTCAGTCATTATTATTATTATTATTGTTATTGTTATTATTATTATTATTATTATTATTATTATTATTATTATTATTATTATTATCATTAGTAGTAGTAGTAGTAGTGGTAGTTCTTATATAAACATTATTACTGAAAACAATTACATTGATGATAATAATGAGGCTGGTTCCACTTAGTAGTAATAATTACAGTATAATAGTAATTCTTATTCTTATTCTTCTTCTTCTTATTATTATTATTATTATTATTGTAAATACTACTAACCCTCGTTAAAAGGATTTGTCAGTGAGTCAAGATTTTTGCAGCTGCCACTGTTTTGAGCACAGATGAATTATATTTTTATATTTTCATGTGGCAAGTACATTTATCTTTATTTTGATATTGCTGCTTTTGTTTATTAAACAGACAACATAGTGTCAGGTATTTGTGGCACATTGGCAGAGTCTAATAAAAATAAAATAAACACTTTTGAGTAGATAAGGATGTTTTTATGCAGAATTCTTATTGAATCAATCAAACAAAAACATAGTAAATTCACAATAAATAAACAGAATCAATACATTTCAGCAGTGATCAGCAGGTCTGATACTTAAAAATATGCATTCATTCTTAATTATTAAACATATCCAAACTAAGAAATACAATGTTTTGTCTAATGACAGAATAATGGACACTGTGTCATTTTATTCAGTTTATTTGAGTTTAATAGAAAAAGGGGCACATACTTTGATGCATAGTATGTGCCCCTTATAAGGATATTCTTTTAATCTGTTAATATTTCCTTTTACTCAAAGCTTCCACTTGAATCAACAAACTAGCAGCACATGTTTCTCCTTGGGGGGGGGGAAAAACATTAAATTAAATTGGCAAGTCAAAAATTAAAAAGAGGAAATCAGAATTGCCCAGAATAAAGCTAATTTGTGCATCTTTATTTAGCGAGTACAGATAATTTTCAAATCTAACTATTGGGTTCTGCATCATGAGAACTGATGCAGAACCCAATCGGCATCATTTCTCATTCAATCAAAGCTCTTTTAAAAAAAATTAAATAAAACAAAAAATCTTCTATGTTCAACTTTAATCCGTATGTGAAATCAGCAGCAGAGTGAGTAGTCTCAGGTTTTTTCTCATCTCTGTATGATCCGTGTGGCAACGCACTGTCAGAAGACCCCAAGGACTGATGGCAGGAAAAAAAAAAAGAAAAGAAAATCCAGTCTGGGGGGCGCGGCTCCCAGTTTTGCCGCAGTTGGTCCACATGTGTACTGGGAGATTTCATTTTGCCTAGCAACATAAATCAGCGTGCACTTCTGCATATTGCACGCTTATAGGTGTTCGAGTCTCCTCCCGCAGACATGCCCCTTTCATTTTAGATGCGGCCAGAAACGCAGGAAAAAAATGTTCACGGTTATATGTAAGCGCAATATTGCATGATGCGTGGCCGCCTGCGGGCTCGATGCGTGACACGAGTTTCCTAAACGTTGCATGAATCCAGTGAGCGCAGCATGGTGACATTATCTGTCTGACACGCCGTCTGACTGTTGACCTACTTCCACCATGTGGGTCACAGCAGAGAGATGCTCCCCCAACATCTCTAACTATGCATGATGTTTATTATTAAATGTATTTTTAATTAATTATAATGAGCACATCTGATTTGTTTAATGTTATTTTCTAAGATTAGTCTCGTGGTAGAATGTGCAGCACTGCACTCCATGGTGATAAATTGTTATGATGAGGCGTTAAAATTTAAATATGTGTGCATGCAGATGTTTGGCTTTCATAAGCCCAAAATGTACCGGAGTTTGGACGGCTGCTGCATCTGCCGGGCCAAGTCCTCCAGCTCCCGTTTCACAGACAGCAAGCGGTACGAGAAGGACTTCAGGAGCTGTTTCGGGTAAGAGACCCACCTGAACATGTGCTGTGTTGTGAAGTCACACTGCATCGTGAGTTGCAACAAAGTGTTTTTTGCAGGTTGAGTGAAACCAGATCAGGAGAAATCTGTAATGCCTGTGTCCTCCTTGTGAAGCGATGGAAAAAGCTTCCAGTGGGAACCAAGAAAAACTGGAACCATGTGAGTTTGGCTTTCCTTACAAATGTATTGCTGTTTTATGTGATAAATCCATTCACAATAATACAAAGAAAGAAAATTATTCATAATTTTCAGACATGTTTATAAATACATCTACTCTAAATTAAATAAGATGCAGTGTGAAGGCCTCAGATGTTCACTGGAGAACATTAGTGAACAAACCTCTTCTTAAAGACCAAGGAACAAATCAGACAAGTCGGGCACCAAGTCGTAAAGAAGTTTAAATCATGGTTCGTTATATAACAATATCCTAACTGTGAGCATCACACAGAGAACGTATCTGAGTATCGAATGAGCATGGAGTAAGTGCAAATCTGGTGATTTTTTAAAAATATAAACCTATGTGTGGCAGGAAACTATTTGCTGTAAAGACGTCATTCCCTCATTTGAGGCACGGACATGGCAGCATCATGCTGTGTGGGCAACTTTTCTATTTCAGGGACAGGGAAACTAGTCAGATTGTAATCCTGAAAACAAAAACAGTTGGAGACTGTGAAAGACTTGAGACTGGGTTTGAGTTGTACCAGCAACTCCATAAACTACCAGAGCTACAATGGTGGGTTATATCAAATCATGTTTGTGTTTCAAACACGTTTTATACTTGAAATGTATAAAAACCCATCATAATTTTCCTTCCAATTCAAAATCACGTTACACTCTGTGTTGGTCTATCACATAAAAATCCTGAAGTGTTTCGATTGTAATATTAAATGTGAGCCAGTTTAATATTTTTGCATGAATGGAACCTTAGAATATTATTAAAAAGCTATTGTTTATTGTGTACAGGTTGTTGATGCCAGAGGAGGCCCCAGCCTAAAGATAACATCCAGGCCCAAGAAAATCAAAACCATCTCCAAGAAAGCTCGGCCGAGCCAGATCAGCAGGCTGCAGAAGGAGCTGAAGAGAAACAGTTAGTTCTGAGTTGTACTTTTCCCTGCCACCAGTATATGCTAACAACAAGAGTGGGGATTTAGTTTTTGTCAAAAATAGCATGCTCCTGTGCTTTGTTCTCCTCTCCAGACTCAGATGCCCACAGCACGACCTCCAGTGCCTCTCCAGCTCAGTCTCCCAGCTACAGCAACCTGTCCGACGACGGCTCCGACACCGAGCTGAGCCCCGGGTCCAGCCGCTCCCCAGTCTTCTCCTTCCTGGACCTCACTTACTGGAAGAGGTAGGTTTGATGCTGGAACACAAACACATAATATTCAACATCATGTTGAACAGATAAACATTTTATGTTTGCAAAAGAAGATACTACCACATGTAATATCAGTGGTTTAATTTCCATTCAGTGTAGTTTGTTGGATTCGTTTAGATGCAACATAAAACAACATCTTAATAAATTTTCTCTCTGGAAGTTAGTAGCATTTTGGATTTGTTCAAATATTTATTTATAGATCAATTAGAAAGCACTTTGCCATTTACAGGTCGTCCTGTACCGCCCTGTGGAAATGAGGCATATTCGTTTGAAAATAATTACAAAGTCCATTTATTTTTTTGCGTTTTAGACTTTAGACTCCCGTAAAACGACCCTGAGAGCAAAAAAATAAATAAATAAACAAAGCAAAACAAGAATAAAACAAAATACACAAAATGTCTTCCTTTCAGTCAGTGTTTGTGATTGAACTATGGACAAAGACTGGTCAAAAATACGACTATAGGAAATTCCTGGTGAAAACAATTGCTGGGCAAAATGAACACAAAGTCACATTTCATATATTTAATTTTAAAAAAGTGAAAGTGAAAGTGAGGTGTAATGTGTGCTGAAATTTCCAAGAATCTTTGGAAAATATTCTGTGGATTTATGAGACAAATATTGAAGTATTTACATCTGTTATTCAATTAACAAAGCCTTTCAGAAAGTGTAACAAAAAAGCAAAAACAGACAAAATCGGCAAAGAGGCATAAACATTTTTACAGATAAGCTATGAAGCAAAGACAATCTATCTGCAGATTTACCGAAAGTTGCATACTTTAGATCACAATAAAGCGAGCATTTAATCAATTAGATCGTAATACCATTTTGTGTTTTGAGTATTTATTTTGAACACAGACTCTAAACATTCAAAGAAAAAATCTGACTATTTTTCTCGTAAAAAAGACAATTTAATGCTTGAACTGCTTATATTAATCTAGTAGTTGACAAAACGCTCTAACACTTTTCTGTGCTGATTTTCGCAGTTACACTTTTAACTGCAGCTTGTTAACACACTCAGCTTTAATCGTCCTGGCTTTTTTTCCACACATCTGATGCAACGCGTCTCGCTCTGTTGCAGGCAAAAGGTGTGCTGTGGAATAATATATAAGGGTCGCTTCGGGGAGGTGCTCATCGACCCCCATTTGTTCAAACCCTGCTGCCGCAACAAGCAGCGACAGCAGCAGCAGCAGCAGCAACAAGAGGAGGAGGAAGAAGAGGAGGAGGAGGAAGAAGAGGAGGAAGAGGTCGAGGTAGAGGAGGGTCAAGTGGGGGTGGATAAATCCCACGTGGAGGAAGAGGTGGTTAGGGAGACGCCTACGGGTGAGGAAAATGCAGAGCCTGCTGAGCTATGTGTGACAGCACCTCTGGCCAGGAGCGGGGAGGTGATGGAGGAAGGCTGGTGAAGCAAGGAACCCATTTTTTTCTCCTTCATTTGGTGACGTTCTGGAGAAATCTCGGGATGGATTTTGTTTGAAAAAATGTTGTTTCATTTTCTTTCTCCCCCGAGCACTTACAGAAAGTAGTTGCCTCAGATTGCCTTCAGTCAAAAAAGCAGCTAAAACATCTTTGGTCTTCTCCATGATAATGCAGGAGGATTGTTCATTGTTATGGTTGAACGGTAATTTATGGACTTCTATGTTCTTTCTGTATTTTTGTTGTTGTTGCTTTTGTTGTGTTTGATATTTTTAACCATGCTGATGATGGACCATCATCTGTGGTGTTACTGATGTACTTTAGATGAAATGCTGGAGCTCTAGTTTGCTGGTACATTTTGCAGATTTTATTCCAAAACGCAATACATCCGCTTCTTGACAGGAAAAAAAAAGGTGCTACTTGAAATTTATAACTCAATATTTCAAACATCAGAACCCATTCTCACTGTGGATATCTTCTAAGCTAACATATTTATGCCTGATACAGGTGCATGTCAATGAGCTAGAATATCAGCGAAAAGCTAATTTATTTCAGCAGATTAATTCAGAATATTATTATTTAAATTTTCAAGATTATGGCTTTCAGATATTGAGAACCTACAATTTAGATTTGCAAAAAACAAAATATTTCATGAGACCAATAAAAACTTATGTATGTAGAGTATTTGCACTCAGTATCTGGTTGGGGTTCCTCTTCCTTAAATTACTGCATTAATGTAACTTATCTTCTTCTTTTTTGTTTTTCTTTTCCCCTGTTTTTCCCAGGCACCTTAATTTTTAAAATCCAAAATCAACTTTTATACAACATGAACTGTCTAGTCTGAAGAAACTCTAAAACTGAATGTTCTTTAAACTTTTGAATAAGATTCATCTTACAATTCTCTCAATGCTGCAGTTATTTTTATTTTTTTATCATTTTCAACTACACCTTTTTCTTCCACTAAACTTTTAATTGGTATTTCTTTAGTAAAGACTTTTGGTGATTTGCCTACCTCATGTGGGAACTAACTATCTGCTGGATAGTTGTTTAGTCAGCAGTTTTAGGATTGTGCATGCCAAAGCACAACATTTCTCCGTTTATCATCCATGTTTTATTTATTGGTCTTATGAGATTTTTGGATTTTTTTGAGAGACATAATTTTGGGTTTTCATTTCAAGCCATAATCTTCAGGATTAACAGAAATATATGGAATCAACCAATGTATAAGTTATCCTTTTTGAACTGAATTACAAAAATAAATGAACTTTTTGATGATATTATAATTTATGAAGCTACACCTGTATAGTGATAGTCTTTTATTTATAAAAGTATACCTTCCTGTCTTTATTTTTGGAAGTTGCTTTGGAGCGATTGATACTTAACACTGACGCAGCACAGACATGTACAGCGGCCCCTGTGTTTCTGTCTTTTCACAATGATATCCCCTCCTATCAGAGGTTTTTCTGTGTGTATTTGTTAGAACGTCTGTGTGCAAATGTTAATCCATTTCAATAAGGCCTATTCACAATCTCAACAGCAAGTACACCAGCCTTAATTGTGTGTCACAGACAGTGCTAGTGTTAATCCTGGATTGGTATTAAGGAACAAAACAAAAGAGGGATAGTAGCTATATTTATTGTGGCCTCAGCAACACACAGTGCATTCTGCATGAATGGCAAGCTCACTCACCCAAGAGACCGGAAATACCCTGATGCATGAGTCTTGGAAATTTTAGCATGGCCTTACAGAAACTGTAAATCTTGCTTTTTTTTTGTTTTGTTTTTGTTTTTTGATCTGTTTCTCTGAAGTTGAAGTACCTTATTTTTGTATGTAAAGAAAAGACACAGGGAAAGGGAGAAATAGTGTCTTTGCTTAATAATATCTCACCAAACAACAGCAAAACACAAAATGATCAGTTTATAGTCATTCAGCAATACCAATATCAGTAATCTCTGTCATTCCTGGGTCAGTTTATGGTAAAAGTCTTTATACAAGCAGAAATTCTATGCCATTGCCTCTAATATACCACAAATGTGTTGTGATGTATAGCCTGATAATACTTTATTTATCAATCGAAAGCCAAAGCACATTGAAATTCACCCAATGTCAAATCAATGCAGGTTTTCTATGGACACTTGTGCTTGTCCGGGCCATTTGTATGTATCTCTATGGTATTCTTAAAAACACAAAAAATCCAAAAAAAGAAAAAAAAAACAAACAAACAAGAAGAACAACACTAATATGAAATTTCATACATATGATGTTGATCATTTGGAGCTGTGGGTTTGATATGTAAATAAAAGGGCCGGGTGGGTCGAATGGCTCTCAAATACACGTTTCATTATTTATTTAATTCATATTTATTTGTATCCCGGCTTAGAAGTGTTGTTCTAGAAATCCTTTTTATTGTTAGCTTTTCATCTTTGGGAATGTGATTCTGACACACGCTCCCTCTGAAGTCGTGTCGAATCGATTTTGCTTTTTTTTGTGCAACTATTTATTTGCTCATCAGCCGAGTTGCTAAGTTATACTGTATCTCCACTTTGCATCTGTATCATGTAGACTGTAACGACCGGTAGACTGCAGCCAAACTGTACATCTCCCTCTTTAATCTTATAGCTTACAAATGTTAAAGTAGTAGGAAACCACAGTAGGATACCTAACTCTAGACTTGCATGTACTGTTGCTATGCATTTACTTAGCTTACAACTTAGACAAAGCGTTTTTTGTATTTTTTATACATCATGTACTTTTTTTACTTGTCCCTTAATAAAAGTAATTTTGTGAGTTTTATGAAAGTATGAATTTGCGAGTTTCCTTGTGCTTTTTTTCTGACTCAGTATTATTGGAGGATTTAAAGATTCAAGCACATAGTCGTTTGGATTCCCTATTTTCCCCTTTATCCATCTTTTTCCCCAGTTATGGTCCTCCTTCACTCTCTCATAAACATGAAGCCCTCCACAAGTCCTGTCAAAATCCTTCCAACCCCTTTATTTCTGAGTGTTTTTTTACCTTATTGTCCTGTCTGAACATATGTTCTTCATGGCAGAAATTATTAACATGTCCCTCTAAGTTGGCTGTGTCCCCTCCTCTTTCATCATGTTGTTAACAACATGACAAACGACAATTGTTGAACCTCAGTTGTTGAACCCAAACACGGTTTGGACTCCTTTCAGCCAAAGCATCATAAGCCTAATTATTTAATTGTTGATTGAAGAGTCCATTTAGAATAGTTTTGATAATTTATTAGTGTCATTCTGTATTGTAAAATGTGCAAAAAGCTGCTTGTGTTAAACCCTGTGATGATCTTTGTGCTCCTTGGTTTCTACTGGCTACTGGTTTCGGCTCAAATTCACTTTATTAGGATTGAGCAGATATTAAAAAGGGGTAGGTGACAGGTGTCGCTCTAATTCTACTCTTAAAAACAAACAAACACAGCAATCACTAAGGCGATGACCCAATTGTTTTGCACACGCTTCTCCAGCAAGGGGCGATAACGAACGTGAAGCGTCACGTGACGTCCGGGATTACGCAAACGAAGGAAGGCAGCCGAATCCTTTGACAGTTCACCCTTTCTGCCACCTGGTGGCGGTAATACATCGAATTGTTCCGCAAGAAGAAGAGGAGGAAGAAGAAGAAGAAAATCATGGGACAGGAAGTTTAAATACATCTGTTTTGTTCTCCTCTCGGCGAGCTGTCAGATGTAGTTTAATCCTTTTTAGTTACGCAAAGAGCCGGCGGGTGCAGATGTAAGGAAATCATCTTGATTCGTTTTTTTATTTCGATGCCGATTATCTCGTTCAATGACGAAAATATTGCTTTAACAACATGTCAGTGGGGAAATACAGGGTCTTATTCTCTGTCTCCGAATATGATGCCACTAATTATTAGGTATGTAAATGTTTCTGCAGCTTTCCTGTCAGCATGGTGGAGCCCACAGCCTCCGGTGTGTTCTGCAACAGGATGCTGAGCATGGTGAACTCTGAGGATGTGAACGCCATCATCCAGGCGCAGAGACACATGTGAGTAGCTTTATGCAGGTGTTGGTAGTTTAGTGTGTGTTTTTATTGTCTATAGTGGACCTTACGGGCACTGTATGGCTCTGCAAGCGTTTTACATCTAAACATTGAAATGTCTTTTGAGCAAAATAGCAATGTCACACACTGAATGGTGTCTGAAAATCACTCTTTGAGTCATGTCACATTAGACATAAGAGTGTGTAAAAGTCTGATGGGCCATTTCAACCCATCAGTAGATGGGTAGATATCCAACCTTGTGGCAAACTGTAAGCAAGATTTCTTGTGGTTTTCATCCAGCAATTATTTTCTTTTCATTGCTTTTCCTTGCAGGTCAGTTTTGTTAAATGAATGGCTTGTTGTATCAAATTACTCTCTCAAACAAGCTGTTGATTTCTGCATCTGATTCAGAATTACAATGGAGCTGATTATTTCTCTCCTTGCTGTGGTTGGTCAGTTAAGGTGGATGGCCATGTACTGTAATGCAAGGCAACTTTCTTATTATGATAGCACATTTTTACAACAAGGCAGCTAAAAGTGAAAAAAGTGATGGCACCACTGATACCTTGTGGTCTTGCCATTGATGGAGATTTAAATATTTATCTATTTCTGTACTACTTTTGTCTGTTTTTCTTTTAATTTTTTCCAACATAGAATGTTTTTTCTGTTTTTGACTTGTGCATGAAAAGGTAAAAAATGACAGAAATAAATAAATTAATTTAATTTATTGGGATATTTATTTTAACCTAATCATGTCTGCTGTGTTCCCTGGTCTTTGTTCTGCTTAATGAATAAATGATTAGTGAAAGAGTCTTGTTAAACTAGATTTTATTTTAGTGTATCAGAGTAAAGGAGGTCTTTACACAATCACTCTTGCAGATAATTAGTTGTAAAAAAAAATGTTTCCTTCCATTTAACAAGTACACACTTCTGGTTGGTTTAATCAGAAAAAAATCTTATAATTACATTTGTGATTGTAATGTGGTGAAAATTTAAGTAAACCTTTTTTTTCTGTTTCTGTTGTGCTAATAGGCTCGATCGCTTTGAGAAAACCAATGAGATGCTGATCAACTTCAATGGACTGTCGAATGTGAGGCTGCAGCAGATGAACGAGCGTTTCCTGCTTCACACTCGCACCCTGGTTGACATGAAGAAGGATTTGGACAGCGTCTTCAGGAGGATTAGGTTAGTCATCAGTCTCTCTCTCTCTTTTTTGTTTTTCAGCCACATCTGCAGTATGCACAACACAATTTCTGATCTCTGCATCTTTCTCTTGTACTCTAGGACATTGAAAGGAAAGATTGCAAAGCAATACCCAGAGGCCTTCAGCAGTAAGTTAACAGTTTTTTTTGAGCTACTAATTTTGACAACAAATCTTTCTTGTGATGTAGCTTGTGTTACCTTCCAATAAACTCTACAGCAGCTTAACCTTTTTCTTCAATGACAGACATCCATGAGTCACCAGTCTTGGAGGACGACGATGAGGAATTCGACCCTATTCCTCCAAGCGTTGCTACGACAACCAACACAGCTACATCAGAGCAGAGCACAGAATCCTGCGACACAAGCCCCGATGTGATCTCGCCCACCGTGAGCAGATGCTCTGAAGATCTGTCTCAGGAACCACCAGACACGCCGACCTCTGACCTCCTAGAGACGGCTGTGCTGCGGGATGAGGGTCCCGACTCTGTACCTGCAGAGTAGACTGGACGGTTTTCAAACACTCTTAAACTGAGAGTCAATCTAAAGTCTGCTTTGACAGCAGGTACTTTGTGTGTTTGCATAAGTGTCCGTCTTTCTAAGATTACACAGATTACATCTCTGAGAAATTAGAGGATTGTTGTTTGCATGCTTACATGTTTTGTGCTTTTATAGCTACTAAATCATGCCAAAGAAATACTTGAAGTCATAAAGTATGTCTGTAGATGTATGTGGTAGTCCTAACAGTGAATCTGTGCTGGATTTTTTTTTATTATTATTTATGTGTTTGTTTTTGGAAAGATACACGTCTAACTCAAGAAACGGGTTTACTGTATATTAATGGCATCGTAATTAAAATGCACAGTGTTCCTCTCATTCTAAATATAATTAAATTAGTGTTAAAGAATAACTCCTTGTCTTATCATTGATTATTACTCTTATTAACCTTACTAAACATGTCCTTAATAACTTTATAAATGTATAATTTTTTACTCTCATTGTTCAGTTTTTAAGTTGGACATTTATCAACAATCACTCTCATCCACGACATTAGATATTCACTAATGTTAAATAATAACTTAAATGAATAATACACATTTTCTGATTTTATCTTTTTAAATTTAGTCTTTATACAAATATTTTTATAATAACATGCAGTAACATTGATAGCCGCTAGAGGGCGCTCACACTAAATGACATACGTTTCTATCCAATGGGACAATGGAGTAAAACAAGACGGCAGCGAATCATCTTCCCCCAGGTAACTTCCTTTCCTTCGTGTGTTGTATTTCCTGATTAGTAAGGAACCTCATATGCACTTAAAAAACAAATTTTAAAAACATAGTTTTAGCGTTAGAAGCTCAGTCGTACGCAGTCAAGTTTGAACCAGTTAGCAGGACATTTAGCTCGGTAGTTGTCATGGAAACTCACTAATTACTGAATGTATCCAGCTAGCTAGCAGCCTGAAAGTAGTCACTTTTATGAGGGGTTTATACCGCTGCTGCTGGCCCCAAACATGAGGAGAATATCCAGGAAGAAAGCTCTGACTCTGGTGAAGGAATTAGATGCTTTCCCCAAAGTGCCTGAGAGCTACGTGGAGACCACAGCCAGCGGAGGGACAGGTACTAGCTAACAACACAAGCACAAACCAGCTGCTACAGCTGTTTTATTAACTGTCAATATCTGAAACTGTCCTCAGTCTCTCTGGTAGCTTTCTCCCTCATGGCGATCCTCGCCTTCCTGGAGTTCTTTGTGTACAGAAACACATGGATGAACTATGAATACGAGGTAGACAAAGACTTCACCAGGTAAAAGCTTTAACATGATCCAGCCTAACCTGCTATGAAGTGTGTGTGCTCATCTATGCTGTTCCTCATTTACAGCAAACTCAGGATAAATGTGGACATCACAGTAGCCATGAGATGTCAGTGTAAGTGCATACATTTATTGCAATTCATATTGTAATAAAATATTATCTTGTTGGTTTTGTAGTAATGATTGAATTAGTTTCCTGTTATTTAAAATTTAAAAACTGCGTAAAATGGCATTTTTCTATTAAGCTGGTAATTTTACTACTTTGCTCATGACTTAAAAGTTATTTTTTACTGGTAGTCCTCTAATTAGCAACTTGCTATGAGAACAATACATTTTCAAAAGCTACAAATTTAAACTGAAAACCACTGCTTTAGATGTTTTTTTAAGTTTCCTACTTGTTTTTCTTTATTTATATATGTATATATATATTTCTTGTGTTTGTGGTGTATAATGCAGATATAGGAGCAGATGTCCTGGATCTGGCAGAGACTATGGTTGCTTCAGACGGTTTAAAATATGAACCAGTGAGTTTTTACTTAGCTATTTTTTTCACAATGTCAACGCATCTCTATTCTTCTGACTGTTTCTTGTTTTTTCACATTTCAGGTCAAGTTTGAACTCCCACCAGAGCGAAAACTGTGGCAAATGTAAGTTCAACAACCGTCCCCTAGTCAAGACAATTAACTCAAAGCAGCCTACCTATCTGCATATTGGTTTGTGAATGTATGGCTCTGGTGTAAATTGCCTTGAGTGGTTGGTAAGACTAGAAAATATAAATTCAGTTAGTTTGCCATGTATTTACCATTTGCTGCCTTTTGTTTTCCACTCCTCTTGGCCAGGACTCTCCTGCACGTGCAGGACCGTCTCAGAGTGGAGCACTCTCTGCAGAACGTTCTCTTCAAGTCTGCAGTGAAAGGACCTGCTCCTGCTCCGAGTCAAAGGTAAAGACCCTGGCTGACCTCGCGATCAGTGTACACACATACACACACTGATGAACCTGAACGTCTTCAGCTTTTACTTTGACCTCTCCCTCTGCAGTGATGATGGCTCCAGTTCACCCAGTGCCTGCAGGATACATGGACACATGTATGTCAACAAAGTGGCAGGGAATTTCCACATCACTATCGGGAAGTATGTACCTCCATCTTTAATTTCATTCTTTGACTTGTAGTTTCTGCGTTAGGCCTTCACTTCATCCAATTGTCTATAACTATTTTTCTTATGCACCAACACAAAGGCTTGTCCGTTGAACCTTATGTGGCTCAGGCACCACAGTCAGCTCTGTGTTACTGTACCACAAGCTTTTTGTAAACCATTGGTCTGTTTGTCAGAGGGGAACAAAAGTCTCCTTCTGTTTTGTTAGATAAACTCATGAAACTTGTTTCAGTGATATTTGGTTCCTCAATATTTGATGGCTTTGGTCAATTTGAACATCACTGTGTTGTAACCAGATGTTACCTCTTCATCCAAACCCATTTCCACCTCATACTTATGTGACTAACCTTTAGCATATACTATTTTTATGTTAATAAGCCTATTCCCAGCATTTTTTTTTCCATTTGGGGCATTTGCCGTTATTGTAAAATGAGATCATGACCCCTGATCAAACCAAAATAACCAGGTTTCCTCCAGCTGAGATGAGTTCACTGGACTCACAAAACATTTGCTATGATTAGTGGCGAGCAGCCCCATTTTGATCAAGAAAACCTACAAATGTATGAAAAGACGAAGATCTAAAATAATCAACACCTCCAGTTAATTGAGCAGAAAGTTTGACCTTTGACCTATTAATCTCTGCACAGGTCCATACCTCACCCCAGAGGCCACGCCCATCTAGCTGCACTTGTCAGCCACGACTGTAAGATTTTCTCTGAGCTTCTGGTCGCCATGGTAACTCTATATTCAACTAATCGGGATTGTTTTGGTTTGTTGTGTTCCAGCTTACAACTTCTCCCACCGAATTGACCACTTGTCTTTTGGAGAAGAGATCCCTGGACTGATCAACCCTCTGGACGGCACAGAAAAGATCACTGCTGACGGTGCCTATGTGTATATTCTCGATAAGCAGGAACTAACAGGCACTCCTGCTAAAGACCACATTCAGGATTCACCAATCTCAACTTTGTGGCCACATCCCTCAAAAACACAAATCATCACTTTTACTGAGAGACCAATACAGTGTTCTGAGTCAAACATTATGCATAAACCAAAGTACAAAGTTAATTCTAAGGTTATGGATGGGGTTTTTTATATGTACATAAAAATGATTAAAAACCAGCCTGGAATGACTGCTACTTGCTGATATTTTCTCTGCATTGAGTCCTCAGTGATTAATGAATGAACAATTCTTGTTTGTAGCAAACCACATGTTTCAGTACTTCATCACCATTGTGCCAACCAAGCTGAACACCTACAAAGTGTCTGCAGAAACACATCAATACTCGGTCACAGAGCGGGTATGTTTAAATATCGTATTTCAGTTCAGCGTGTGGTCGACTGTTGCTCCGGTTTATGTGTTAAATCCACATTTTCCTGCAGGAGCGCGTTATAAACCACGCTGCTGGGAGCCACGGAGTCTCAGGGATCTTTATGAAATATGACATAAGCTCACTGATGGTCAGAGTCACCGAGCAGCACATGCCTCTCTGGCAGTTTCTCGTCAGACTTTGCGGCATCGTTGGAGGCATTTTTTCCACAACAGGTAGACGAAAGTAGTAGTAACTATACATTGGAGAAGATATGCTAGTTTTCCTTTAACAACAATTAGTTTATATTTCATTTTGTAAGGTTAAAATGCATAAATTTTCAGTTTTTTCCTTTTATCATTATAATTCAATTCTCAATGATATTCTCTTTTGTTTGAAAACTGAATCATTTGTTGCAAGAAATTTACATTTTTGACACTATGTTGGAAATTGTGAAGGATTGACAACATTGTGGTTACCTGGATAACACCTGCTTTCAGTAACAGCTTTTTTCTTTGTTAAATTTGTTAGATTGGTGACCCACTAAAATAAGTTGCTTCATAAGTTCATAAATGTAACTAATTTAACTAACTAATTACATGTTTTAAAAAAATTATTTATGTAGATCTAAACCCACTAAAACCTTCACAGTTTTAAATGATGTGAAAAGTTAAAGTTTGAACATGTTCTGTGGTAAAAACTGCCCTGGTGAATTGTTTTGCTTTTTATCAGTGGCAGAAGTTTTATTTTAGATTTTATTGAAGGGAAGTTAAAACCAGGGCTCTCTAGTATCACTTGCAGTCTGCACATTTTACGGCAGATGTCAGTAAATCTCTGCCCCTTTTAAAGGAACATCTGCATTTTTAATCTCATTTTTATACTTTGTTTTAAAAAGAAAATCTTAATAGATACATTGATATATGCCCCTTTTTTTTTTAAAGATAAAATAACGCATTTTCTTAGTTAAAAATAAATGAATTGGAAGCTGGGTAATATAGATCACACCCACCTTTAGAAAAACGTTATACATCCCACATATTTTTTAAATACATCACAAAACACTTGAATAGATATCTTGTCACCAGTCGAAACAATTTTTCTTCTAATAGAGCAAATAGTTGCAGATTTCCAAAGAAAAATACAGGAATGGAGAATTTGATGTAATTTAGTTTTCCAAGCATGATGGATTCTGGTGGATTGAACGGTCATATAGTCCAGGAATAATTGTGCTTGTGACTGCATGCAGCGTTCTTCCATCAGTGGTTTTAAAAATCTGGCTTTATTAGTTGTTCATGGGATTTGAAATCCGTTCTGCTATGTCGACGCAGCGGCCTTCATCTCTTCTCTCTCTCAGGAATGATCCACGGCATGGTGGGATTCGTGGTCGATGTGGTTTGCTGTCGTTTCCAAATGGGGGTCTACAAACGGATGGATGTAAGGCATAACTTTATTTTTTTTCCTCATCTGGTAGTTAATTGCTTCTTGACTTTCTAAATGTTTTGTTATTTTCTCCTCCATTCAAGGCTCCTCCAAGCGAACAAGGAGACGGACAGTTTGTACTTCCTACAGAAAATCACTCTGAGGAGTGACAGGAAAACTTCTTCTGAGCCAGGAGCAACAAAATGCTGCGTTTACGTGGGTCATTTAGGGTTTTTAAAACTTGGCCATGTTTGTAATTTCCTTCTTTGTAGGACTTTTTCCGATATGACTGGTCTCGCTCTTGTAAAGGAGTGTAATTGGTACCGCCAGCAAGTATCCAGAAGCTGAATTTTCAATAGACATGTGTAGGCCCAGTTTCTGTAAAGGCTTTTTTTTTTTTTTACCAGAACAATTTTCAGATTTTTGAACAGTTATGTTGAAACCCTGTATGAGTGTCTGTGCCTTTAAAGGGGAATATCATAGGAGAATGCTTGTCTTATGGGGGGATAATCTGAACTATAATTATTGAATTTCAAACTGGCAGTGATGCTCTGTCTTGGTTGAAAACTGAATCACGTTTGAAGAATTTATTTATTTATGTTAACATTGGAGATTGTAAAGGATTTGAAATGCTCCCATTTTGCAACACAAGTCTTTGTTTTCCCCTCTACATCCCAAAGTCAGGAATTAGGTCTGCGTTGTCATTTTCTAATCATGCCATTTGTTTCTTTTTCATGGGTACACATTTGATTCAGTGAAATTAATCAAATGTAACGTTAAACCTCAAAACGTTACAATAAAAGTTTACGAGTCACACTTTTTCATATTTTGTGTTTGTGTGATGATAAAGGTTAAAGCACAAATGTCTTTCTTTTCTTTACGTCAGTTTTGAAGTTTTATGCCAGAGCTGAAAAGCAACAATAACGTGCTCAAACTTTTGAGTTGATATTAGATTATCAGGTAAGATATTAACCCCAATTTTTTCAACCTTCTTATAGAGGTAAAAGTGTTAAAAATATGTGATCACGGAAGATTCTCACTTTCTGTTTGCATAAATGCTAAAAAAAAATCATAAACTCTTGGGACATTTTCTAACTATTAAACATTACAGAAGAGTCTCCAACAAAGTCTGTTTTACACCATGTCAAGAGTTTATTTGACAGTATTTCAGAATATCTTTCAGTAAACAAGTTTTTTGTTTTTTAGCAAAATGTAATATATCAGTACTGTCGCATTTCATAAAAATAGTTGTTCACGTCTTTGAAACTACAGTATCAATGATACAGTAAACCATATTTGTAGGAATACAGCTGTACAAGGTGAATATTACACAATTAACACTACACAATTATACTGGATCTCGATGGGGGGATGGGGGATATGAACTTGCCATCCTTCACAGGTTTAATAAGCAGTTTTTCTTTTTTGTTTTGTGTGACGTACAAACCCAGTCACAGCAGGCAGAGGGGGGCGGCCTGGATGGAAACGGAGGGCTGGTTGACATGTCCTCTGAGCTTTTCTACATACGTACAGAAAACACATTTCTACTCCCTAATGACATGTTTGTCAGGGACCTCGCTAACGCACAAAAGAAACCCCACAGTTCTGTCAGAGTGGAACCACCCAGACCAGGTTTGGCTGTGGATTAACATCAATCCCCGGGATCCTCGGTGTAAAAGATCTTACTAGTGACCTCAGAATGCAGGTAGCTTCACAAAGAGCACATTTCCATCAGTTTTCAGGTCTGGTGTGGGCGTGTCGTCATGCTGTCCTCCGGTACTCAAAAGCTCCAGTGGTTCATTTTTATTAATCTTGCAGAAAGATTTAAGTGGCATCCAATTGGAGAACTGCAGGAGAAAACTGATATTCCCTCGAGCGTCTTAGCTTAACAGCAGCGTGCCTTAACATCGACCAAACCCAACATTTGGTTATTAAACAAATATGTTTGTGTTCATGGGCTCACCATGGGCCTGCGACATTAATACAAACATAATGTTTCCTTAGAGAACAAACAAAAGTGAAACGGAAACCATGACCCACTCTGATGTTTAGCTCGTCTTGATAAACAGCTCCACATTACTTCAAGGAGAGGATGTGATGCTACAGGCTACATTTTTCTCCCCGTCTGAATCACTCGGGGGACAATTGCAATAATTGAGACGGCTGATCTTTACAGCTGTAGAGTGCATCCAGATAGATACTGCTTGGCGTTAACGTCTGAAGCAAAAAAACAGGCTCCACATCTCAGCCTGGTTCACCAAGTTCCCAAAAAACAAATCTCTGCATTAGTTTGAGTAAGGCACTCCGCCTCACCTCATAACCGTCGACCTCCTCCTCCCCTCTCCCACAGTGATGTGGTACACTTAGCACAGTTAAAAGGCATAGAAATAGGAGACTGGACAAAGTGTTCCTGTTGGGCGTCAAATGAATACACACAGCTTTGTAACTCTGCACAATGACTGCATGGTTGAACTGTGATCAGGTTGAGTACACAACTGAGAGAGGAGTAGTATGAGTTCTTACTAAGCCAAATGTTCTCAGTCATTTGAAAGTGGTGAATTAAAAACATCCGATTCATCCTCTAGAGGTGATATTCCCACAGAGCTCTTCAGAAAGACTGACCTGTCTGGAATCCATGCACACTAACACCGCCTCTCTTTGCGGTCCGGTTTAGAGTCAGTCTTTGATATGTCGATATGGACAAGGCCATGGAAACAGTGTTCCTAAAATACTGTCCCAGGATACTTATCTGTTTCTTTTTTAATCCTTATTTTGTACAATGTATCTAACTACAACACTGCCTCAAAAACACCAACAGGTCTGCTTTTGAGTATACAAAATGTACATAATTTTCACATCTTCTTTACATTTACAGTATATATTTGTAGGCATGTAACATATGAATCAAGAGCTCCAGCTTCCTACCTCTCTAACACTCAAAAATGTTTTAATCTTCCATCTTCACAGAGAGACAGAGCAAAAAGAAGATTTTCTGTGCTGATGTACAGCAGGGAAAATAAGTATTGAGCACAAAAAATTCTCAGTGTACATATATATGTATATTTCTAATGGGTCAATTATGAAAACCTGAATACCAGATGTCACCAACAGCTCAAATTATCCATAAATGCAATGAATTTCACACCAATTAGTGCATAAATGAGTTTTTAAGTGTAATAAATTGGAATGATACAGGGAACAAGTATTGAATACATGAGGAAAAGATACACAAAACACCTATAATCTGTCAGTAATTAGAAAATAAACCCTTCTCCCTATCAGAACAAAATAATTAATTAAAACATTTTACATTTTGTAGGTGTTGTGCAAGCAGCATGGTGGTTATTGTTGCAATATATACTTGACGGCTTTGGTTACAAACTAGACTTCTGAATTTTCCGGTCAGTACCGTTGGAAAAGTAATCCAGAACTGAAAGGAAAGTAATTTAACCATAAACCAGGTCAGTCAAATGCTCCTTTCAAGATTTTACAAAGAGCTTAAAGAATAATCAGAGAAGTTATTCAAGAGCAAAGGGCCAAAGAGAGCTTAAGAAAGACCTAGAATTAGGAGGAATGAGAACATTTATGTACTCTACATATATTTTCTCTATGAACATTCACTACACAAGACTCCACTGCTGAAAAAAAACATGTCAAGACTTGTTGACAACTGAAAAAAACAACAAAATACTGGTGGAAAATCTGGTCAAAAGAGACCAAATTCACCAAACAATTTTGTTCAATACTTATTCCCTGTGCATTTCACTTTTTTGCTCAGATTTCTCTGTTTATTTATTTTTTTTACGTCTATTGGTCTATTTTTTATGTATTTGAGTCGGTTAGAAATACTAAGAAAAATGGTAATGTGTTCAATACTTACTCCCCTCCCTGTATACCTTCAGTCGACCAAGTAAAGGTGTGAAGCTCCACACTTTAAAATGAGATTTGAGCAGCGCTCACATGTGAGGGTCCTTCATCATGTTTTATAAAGTTTCTCCAGTCCTTAAGGTAGTGGGTGTAATAATCTTCTTGTATGAATAAAAATACATGTAAAAACAGACTTTATACGCAGGTGGAGCAGAAATCAGGACAGTGAGATTGAAGGAAGATGCTTTCCTGGTGATGAGAACTGAACACAGAGCCAAACAGTGTGAGGATCCTCTCTACCTGCTCACCGTGGAGGTCCAGGACCTCAGGGTGCCAGGCAGCTTGTCGGGCCCAGGGATGTTCCAGGGCCCCGGGGAGGCGGCTGCGCTCCTCGCTGGAGGACCTTCGATGGTCTTAGAAGGGCAGCACACCCCGCTGTGGCCACCGGCCTTCTCGTCTTCTCTGGGGAATAGATTTCTGGACATTACCCGTTCCTGGAGGCCGACAGGTCCGTCTCCTCCTCCCGGAGACGCTCCGTTCAGATTCACTGTCACATACGGGTCCCAGAGTGAAACGGCGCCCGCTGCGTGTTTTTGCCGGCCCTTCCTTTCACAACAGGGCGAGCAGCTCTCCTTCTGCCTCTCTCTTCTGTCAGTGGACCTTCCCATAACCGCTTTGTGAGACAAAGCCCGAGGCAGCTTTTCTCCAGGTGCAGGGTTCACCTCTCCAGACCCCTGAAGGGTTCCCTGCCCCACGTTGACGCACTTCTGCTCAGTGGACCTGCCACCTATTGCCCTTCTAATGGAGCTGTGGTCTGTCAGTAGCGGAGCTTTGTCTGCCATGCACACTTTGGCCTCTAGATGGAGCCGATGAGGGGAGTCTGGGGATGAAGCTGGATGGGAGGGAAGTAATGGATTCAGATGTGGTTCCACGGTCACTTCCTGCAGGGCAAAGTGGGCTGTAGAAAGGGAATCCCAGGGGCTGGCACAGTCTGTCGCAGAGAGAAAATAATTTACAGGACCACCATGAGAGAACAGCACAGCCATCATGCACATGCAAACAGAGAGAGAATATAAGACTAGAGAAAAAAAAGAACAAGCTGCATGCTTGAAGATATTACACACATTTAGGTTGTGTGAAATATTTCACAACCCTTAGCATGCTGCAGTCTCATCACACCATTCCGCACACAGATAAAGTTCTGGTTGAAAGCTTACATCCATTCATCATAGCGTTTTGGGTACTAATCACACACATTGAGTTTAATGTGCTTCACAAATTTCTCCTCTGTCACAAACATTTTCTTTCTGGCATGATTCTGGGGCCTCTTCTTAACAGAATTCCTTCTTTAATTGTTTTGCTTTCTTTGACGGACTCGGTTTTTGAGAATTTTTGGCAGAACTTAATCTCATCCTGCTCTAGCTATTACAAACCCAGCTTTGTTGTGTTTGAGGTCATTGGTGAAACTCACAACAGGACAAATTTCAACTATTCAGCTGTGGAGTAACTTGGAGAAATGCTGCCTGGATGATGCTGCCACCACCACCCCAGGTAGCTGTTACAGTGTTCCTAGCTTTGAGAGCGTCGCCTCTTCCAAACGTTCCGTTCATTGAGCTCAAATAGATCAACATTTTTCTCGTCTAACAATAAAACTTTTCTCCTTTAAGCTTTCAGTTTGTCTTTGTGACCAGTTTCAAATTTCAGGTGTGATTTTGAAGCAAGTGCTTCGTTTTAAGCTGTGACCTACTTACTTTACATTGACGTTAAACTGGAGTCACTGTGGTGATCCAACATCAAAACACTGACCCCAGCCCAATTGAGAACTTATGGGCTAATGGATTTATGGAGTTTGAAGCCAGAAAAACAACTAATTTAAATAAACTTCGCAATTTCTGCCAAGAAGAACGGTCAAGTATGCAGACAATATTAAGCCAGAAGCCTGCTGATGTCTGCAAAAAATTGTGAGTGAAGTGCAACTCGCTAAAGGACATTAGTGGAAGTATAAGTATTTATTTAAGGCTGGGATTTGAGAAAGGTAAAACAAATGCATTCAGTTTTAAACAATCATTCCACCCTGGAAAAAGAACAGTTCAATAAAAGTGTGAAATTATTAATACGGTATTAAAACCAGTAATGATTGTATGTAAACTTCTGGCCAGAAATTATTGGGCTGGTTTGTTAGCCAGGCATTAATGATCACATATGCATGCATGCAGAAAGCACACAGAGTAGTGTGTATGTTAAGACATGCAGTTTTCCACGAACCGTGTCCTTAGAGTGGCCCATTAGGAAGAAATAGGGGGAGCTTAGTGTGTCACCTTTCATACACATGGAGAGGTTGGAAGGTACCAATCCTGAGGGAAGGCAAGTAAAAGCCTAAACCAATCATTAGACTCACAGCAGATGGGTTACACTACATGAAGGATGTTACAGATGTACCAACAGTTTAATAAGAAATAGTTAAATATACGAGGATGAGTTTAATTTCAGACAAGAGGAGAGAAAAGCAAGAATAAAATGTAGCAAGTTATCAACGTTTGATTGGAAGTTCATAACCAAAACACAGAGAAAGCCTGGCAAGAATGGCAAAAAATGCATCTGTTGTCAGAGAGAGGTTGGGTGGAAAGATGGAGCCGTTTAGGGGATTCTCTCTGTGCCAGGAGAACCCACCATATTCCGGGACCTGTCCGGTGCCCCTCTTCAGCAGGAGCCTGACCCGCCTGCCTCCCGCCTTTATGAGTTCAATGGCGCGGGCATGAGTCATGTCCCGGGTGCTGTCTCCGTTAATCTCTATGATTTGATCCCCCACCTACAACACACACACACACACACACACACACACCCCCCCACACACACACACACACACACGGGAGAAGGTCCAGTCCTGTCAGCTTCTGGTTGCGCCTGAAAGCCTGGCTTTCGAACATAATCAGTCTTCAGGTTACTCAGAAAATAATTTTACATCACTTAATTCTTAATTCAGTACCTTGCAAGTTAATTCACATTACTGGACTTTCTCACATTTTGTTGGATTACAACCACAAAATTCAGTTTATATTACTAGGATGTTCATGACGTAAAGAAATAGAGTTTAGGGGTGGACGATATGGACTTAAAATGTTATTATGATGTGACTTTGTGGCACAGCATTCATAGCACCACAAACCCAAATATTGTAAAAACATTCCCAGGTCAGGGATGAGACTGAAGAGATGTTTAATCTTTATCTTAGTACAATTGAAATAAGACAAAACTAACTTGCAAGTAACTTTTCAACAATATATAGGAGCTTGTTTTAAGTCAATAATTTGTTAGTATTGATAAAAATAAAGTCCTAGTTCCACTGGCAGATTGTTTCACTCAGAACATGGGAAAAATGTTATTTATAAGTGAAATAATCCACCAGTGAAATAATGCTTTTTATAATCAATATTAAGGAATCAGTTACTTAAAACAAGCTCCTATTTCTTTCCAAAAAGTTACTTGTAAGTTAGTTTTGTTTTATTTCAAGTGTACTAAAATATTTACACCTAAAATAAAAGCAGACCTAAAGTACTTGGTAAGATTTTGTGTTTTTGCCATTGTAGTATCGAAAAAAAGATTCAACAAAGTGCTGACTCACAAAAACAGAAATGGATGTCTCGTGACTGAAATTGTTATTTATAAAAACATTTTTAAAACAATTTTTTAAATTTTTGTTTACACTTAATAATTATGCACCATTTTGAAATGGTCTTTTAGCTAATATCCCACAACAAAACGTGGAAGTTAGTCGTAATGTGACAAAATGTGGGACAGTTCAAGGGGTGTGAATACTTGTGCGAAGCTCTGCGATGGTTACGATCTGAGACGTTATCTCACCCTCATCCTCCCGTTCCGTATTGCAGGCCCGTCCTCTGCAAGCCGCAGCACAAACAGGTCCATGCTGTACTCTCTGCCCCCACGAATGCTAAAGCCGAAACCCTTTGCACTTTTCTCCAGCTCCACCGTGAAATAATCATAGTCCTGCAGAACAAATATGAGGGCTCCCATTAACCACTGCATATAATTACTATTCCAAAAAGCAATAATCCTGATTGATTAATCTGCATTGTGTTACAAATCTGCATACAAATTTGAAGTCTATGAAACAGGGGCAGATAGTTCTTGCTCTACCTGTGGTCTGAAGTCAGCAGGGATTCCCAGAGGGAACTGCGCTGCTGCAGGATGCTGCCTGAAGTCCAGAAGGCCAGGCGGGTGTCGGTAGTCCAGCGTCGGCGGCTGGCGGTAATCAGTGACCGGAGGGTGACGATAGTCCACAGGAGGCTGCCGATAGTCGGTGAACGGAGGGTGACGGAAATCCGGTTTGACGTCCTGCCTTGCTTTTACCTCTGACCTGAAATGAAGGGAAATCAGCAACAAGATGATGACTGCGCTTTGTGTCACAAGGAAGAGAGCGGTGTTTTTAAGAATAGCCTCAGTGGAGACCACTGGAGGTTAATCAGTAGAGAAATAACTAACATACCAGGAAAACGGTGGGTAAGAATTCCTGCATGCGTGCAGATGGAGATAAAGGATGGAAATAAGAATTCCAGTTTTAAAGCTTTTCCCAGTTCCTTTTTATAAAACTGGTATAAATTTACAGCTCTGGGAGTCCTACTCTGTGAGTCGTGGCCTGGGACTTACATACCTATCAAAGCAAGAGCTCACACTTTCATAGTTTTGACACGTAACACGGCCTGATTGCAGTGCTCCTGAATTATAGAACAGATACCGTATGGTAAATTATTCACCAACGTTAGGCGCTAAGTGATGTTATGCAACTCGGCCGGCCTGAGACCGAGACTCTGACTGGGATGAAAACTGTCTGCAGTCACACGTTTTTCCCTGTGAACTTTATGGCATTCAAGAGGAAGAAGAAATTCTCTCCTCTGCACAAAATCTGTTTCTGTTCCTTGTGGAGATGTCATATCCGTTTCTTCCATTACCAAAGAAGCTACTGACACACCTAACGCTTCTCTTCAGCCCAGCTCACCTGCCGTCATGGAGGTAGAGCTGCGGAGGAAGTCCAGAGGGCTGGGTGACCGGGCTCTGCTGGGTTCCAGCTGGTGCGGGCTGGGAGGCTGCTGGTGCAGGAGGCCCACCCACCGTTTGGTTAGTATGAACTGCTGTCTGGCCGGGCTGGACCGGTGCTTGACCTGGCTGCTGAGCCGTCGTTTGGCCAGACTGAGCGGCCATTTGGCTTGACTGGGCGCCTCCTTGGCTTGGATGGGCTACAGGACTGGGCTGGGTCTGTGGGCTGTGTTTCTGGGTCATGGGGCTCTGTTTCTCTGAGTTGGGTCCAGACTGGGAACCTGGGACGGACAGACGGTTGAAACCAAATTTTATCCAAGCAGAGAAGCCAGGCTGAAAATAGAAAGAACACTCAAGAGGAGAAAGTATGTCAGATAAAGAAAATCCAAAAGCTTTCAAAAGTGTTTGTCCTGAAACTTCTCACATTTTAGCACTTTACAACCACAAAATTCAGTGTATTTTATTCACATTTCATGTAGTCAACACAATAATTGCAAAGTAAAAACTGTGTTGCACTTTATTAGCCCTCCTGGGTCAGTACTTTTTGGAATCACCTGCTACTGAAACTACAGCTGCAAGTCTTTTTTACTTTCTACCAGCTGTAAACATCTAGCCACTTAAATGGAGGGCATCAGGAATTTGACTGGGCCATTTGAACAAATGGAAATGCTTTATTCAAAACTATTGTATTGTAAATGTGGTTGTATTAGTCAAATCAATTCAATAGGATACGCTGAAGACTGTGGTTGTAAAATGACAAGTTCAAGAGATATAAAAACTTCTATAAAGTAACACAAATGGCAAAGATGGTTAATTGTCTACAGAAACTTAATAATTGAATAGCATCTGGTCTTACTTTCTTCTGGTATGATGTGCAGCGTGACTGTTAGTCCAGCATCTTTGATGAGCTTGACAATATCTGCGTGAGGCATGCTGATGATGGACTGTCCATTAACGGCCAGGATTCGGTCCCCCACCTTCAGCTTCCCGCATCTGTCCGCAGGGCTTCCCTCAATGATGCGTCCAATTTTGTGAGGCACAGCTAGAAACAAACAATAGCAAAGTTAAAGCCGCTAGCAGTTTTGAGGATAGAGATGTCAAAAGCTGAACATTAATATTTAGGGTTGTTTTATAGTCAAACCCCCCCAGGTTGTGGAAACCAGCTCCATTATAATTATATTTTCTTGCTAAAACACCCAGCTATTGCTTGACATTATGCAAAGCTGCCAATACATGTGAGGTTTGAATTTTTTTTTTTTGCCTAGTTGTTTAAAAACTGAAAATATCAGATCCAATATAAAACATGTTGAAAATCATAATCTCAATCTCACCGCCGTTAAAGAGAATTAAAATGCTGGTGGATTGGAAAATTCATAGTTTATATTTCTAACTTTATTATTGTGTCATATGGCTTTCATGATGCTCTTCACTGCATTTTTTTCTATCTCTGAAAAACTGGAATTAAAAAAAAAAATCCAAAAAACAGCTAACAAACCGTTAGCTACACGTTAGCTAACATTAACTATCTATGTCTCTATTGGGTAAAATTATAAAAATGGTTTTAGGAAACAAAATAAATATTCCATAACGTAAACTACATCTGCCTTGCAATCAGATGCTCATATCTGCTGTCATAAAACATAAATATTTTTCCCATTTTAGATTTATTTTTAAATAACTTTTCATGCAATGCTAGCTATCACAGGCACCATCAGTAAGAGCACAAGACTGAAAAAACAAGGTAAACAACCTCAAAGATATTGTTTATTTTGCAGGAGAAATTGCAAAATGTAGGATTTCGATACTTCACTTGACTGTGTTTTCTTATTAAATTTAAAATCTAAAAAATATTACATGGATTTATTAATTCCTGTGTCTATAATGTAAATCTGATGGGCAGAAAAATTCCCCCATAGAGTAAACATTACAAGTTTTGAGAAGAAAGACATGAAGTTCTGCTTTCAACGTATAAATGTAAGCAAAAGTATTGAGACATGTAATCCTGCTTTCAGACTTAAAATGTGTCCTCTCGAATTATGGCAGAATAATTCCCCCATAACATTGCAGCAGTCATGAGGATGAACTCACTGATGACTGTGGTGTTCTCCGGTCTGTTCAGGGAGCTGATGATGACAAAGCCAAAGCCTTCGTTCTCCTTGCGGTGAATGACCACGTCGCTGGTCTGCAGAGCGGACCCCTCCGGGGCTGAGGTTGCAGCTGGAGCGTTTGCTGTCACGGGGACCGGTGCGGAGGCTGCGTCGCTGTGTGGAGAGCTGTGCTGCGTCGACACAGAACCGGGACTCCGGCCGTTCACCGGGCAAGGCTCTCCTGATGGAAACGAGAGGAAAAGAGCTACTGTAACTGTAAAACCAATCTGTCTGTTAACGGTGCTTTAGAGTCAAACTGAAAATAAAATTACAATATATAAAATAAAATATCTCAGTTCTGTATCATGTTTTAATGTTTAAAACTCTAATAGGATTAACATGTTGTCTTTAAGTAACTTAGTGGTAAGCTCAGGGTCATGCTCTTTCCGCATGATGACTTCTCATTTGAAGAGGTGGGTAGTAACTACTGTAGTTACATTTACTTGACTATCTTTTTATAAGAAGAAAAAGTTACAAGTAACTTCAACGAAGAAAGAACAAACATATTTTAACATAATAACAGACACACCCCTAAAGTTGATGTTAAAGTGAGACTTCCTGTTGGTATACAAGCTTTGTTGTTCTGATATTTTCTATCTATATTCAATAAACAATACATATTATCACCGAAAGAACAGTACTGTTCTAATATACACATAAGATACTCTAAGTATTCATTTTTTTGCATTTTCTGTAAAAAAAAAAATATATATATATATATATATATTTTGGTCTTTAAAATGCCAAAATTTGCACATAACTATGTATTTTTTGTGTTTGATGACATCGTTTTAAAATATGACCATACCCGGTATCTCAGTAGACGTTTTGCTAAATACTTTTTCTGAGTAATTTCCACGACGGCTACTTTTTACTTTTACTTGAGTAAAAATATTTTTGATCGAGTGCTACTCTGACTTCAGTACAATATTTTGCTGCTCTATCCAGATCTGCAGATTCGTTAAGTGCTCCAGTCTCTCTTGAAGCACATTTCAATATTATGAGGCCATGCTAACTAACCCTTCAGAGTTAGAATGGTCGTTTCTCAGCTTACAAGCTTCCCCTTTTTTCTTCCAATCTGCAGCTCATGTTAGAAAGGTTTAACTTCACTGTGGATGATGACACTCTATCCAGCTTCACTCAGCTTCTTTCCGTTCTTCTGTTTCCTTAATGTGGCAAATGTAGCCAAGGATGATTCAGACTTGTTGAGTTTAAAATGAAAGTAATCTTACTGTATGGACACTTTAAAATAAAGTAGGAATAATTTTGGTTATTTTATCGCATATAAAACAAGAAAAAGGTTTAGTCTGATTTAATGTTGGACAGTGAGAACAAAATGTAATGTGTTGTTAAGCAGTGGATGTAAATGTCTGGTTAACCCTGTCAATAACAAATTCTGTTGGATGATAAATTGCCCCAGAACTTATTGCAATAAACAATAAGATTGTTGTTTTGAGACCATTTTCAAGTAATATAATAGTAATAATGGCATAATAATGCAAGAACACATTGCTAAGGATCAATAAATTTTAAAGTCTAATGAACAGTTGAAGACATTTGAAATATCCAAAATAAATAAGGAAAACAATAGAAAAAATAAATAAAATGAATTTTAGAGTTGCGTAAACAAATGTATCTTTTTAAAAAAGGGATAGTTGAGACCAAAGCACCAGACTGAAGACTTTTATCCTTCAATTTTTGGTAAAAAGAGATAGAAAAGAGAAAAACGATAAATCAAGCCAATGAAAATCATTGAGTTTCTTTTAATTTATTATTTGATGAATTGGTTTATTGTGACAGGCCTAGAACTGGTTTCAATTCTACATGTCCGATCTCCTAACACAGAGAGAGAAGAACATACTGATCCTCAATGCAGCCTATCATCATGTGTGTCTTGTCCAAGTCATATTTTAATCTGACGCCAACAAACTGAGCAGCTTGTTCTCCAATTTTAGTAAAAAGAAAAAAAGAAGTAGAAGAAATAAAACCTGTCCTCACCAGGCATCTGCACTCTCCTCCTCACAGTCAAACTGACTTGACCATTGCGGGCGGCGGCGTGCATCAAGTCAATGACGTATTTGTGCGGTTTCCCAGCAACCACGTTTTTATCCACTGAAATTAGCTCGTCCCCGGGTCGAAGCCGGCCGTCGCGCTCAGCGGGAGTGTTCTCTATTATAGCGCCAATAACAATCTGTTCAAAGACAATCAATATTAGCAGCGCAGATGAAGGTGAGGAAGACGAGCAGGAGGCAACAGTGTAGAGACACAAAAATGGAGGACCCTGGTTAACCTTTCAAATAATCTGCAGCCAAACTCTCTCAGTTTGCCACAGTCATGCTGTTTTATTAGCAAGGCGTTACATTCAGTATGGGAGGCAGTGAGCGGTTAGAGTTAGAGTGTTGGTGTGTAAATTACAGCGTGTCTAAAAGATGCATCTCCTTGTCAAAATATTCATCCTCCTGAAACTTCTTCACACTTTGCCACAAACTTCAATGTATTTTATAAGGATTATAGGTGATAGATCAACACAAAGCAACCAATAAAAAAATCTGAAAAGTCTGGAGCATATTTGCATTCAGCCCTCCAGAGTCCAGACTTTGCAGAAACACTCTTTGCTGCGGTTACAGCTGAAAGTTTTTAGGGTTTTGCATTCATCAGTTTTACTCATCCAAAGTCATCTTCTCCTTTTCCTCTTTTCCAAAATAATCCAGTCAGATTAGATGGAGTGAATCTGTGAACATACAATTTCAAGTCTAGACATAGACTCAGTTAGATTTATGTCCGGACATTGACTGGCCATTCTATTGAATACAAGCTTTGATTTAAACGTTGTTTGATTTCCCAGTATTTATCTTTATTGATATTCCCATAATCTCATTCCAGGATTTCTGTCTCTTTTGGAAAAAAGCCTCCCAACAGCCTGATACTCCCACCACTACATTCATGGTGGTTTCCAAAACACTTGGTCTTATGCCACTCGTTGCCAATATTCTCAAGCAGTTCAGATTTGTCAACAAAATTCTTACACCTGAGCTGTGGATCACTGCAGCTCCCCTCGAGCTACCATGAGCCTCTCAACTGCTCCTCTGATTAAATATTCTCCTCTGTTTGCCACGCCTTCATTACTTTACGCTGGATGACCAGATAAAATCCCAATAAAAGACATTTGAGTCTGTAGTCATAACATGACAAAATGTGGAGAAGTATAAAAGGTGTGATTATATTTGCAAGGTTCTGGATGTCGCTAATAGAGTGTGTGGTGTAGCAGTAGATGGATGTAAGATGAGTGTGAATGAGGTTAAATAAGTGTGTGGTCCAGCCCGTCCCATACGAGCCTTGTCACGGGCGTCCGGACTCACAGCCTGCACGGCCTCGTCTCCCCCCAGGATGCGAAAGCCGAAGCCCGTTTTTTCCCTCAGCAGATGCACCTCCACCTCCTCGTACTCAGGACCTAAAGTTAACACACAGACAATTTAAAAAAGCTCATGCTGCCATGTTGGATTTAGAAGGAGACCGAGGCATCTTTGGTGTCCTCCTAATAACAAACTGATAGCAACACAAATCAGTTTCAGGGGTAATAGAGCTTTTTTTTTTTAAGTGTTCTTTAAAGTAAAACAAAACAAATTCTTCATTCATACAAGAAAGTGACTCCAAACCTATAAGTAAATAAGCCAGGCCTGCGAAATGTGATGCAACACTTCCTAAAATATACCAAAACAAAGGAGACAGCTTTTCCCTTGAGCAAAATATTTTTGAAAGAGCAAAAAAGGGCGTTGCCTTTCACATAATAAAGGCTAACCTGTGGTGAAAAAAAAGAAGTATATAAATGTGTTTACATGACTAAATGGGATTGAAAGTGGATGGTGATTTTTAACTGGGATAAGCAGGAACTGACTTTCACCATTTTTGTTTAAATAGTAAAGGACTTGTGGGGTAAAAAAGTCACATTTTTAATATAATTTCTGGCCTAAATTAAGTCGAGGATTGTCCTGCATGTCCGATGCGATGGAGTCAAAAGGTGAGGTAAGATCCAAAGCTATGACATGTTGGTTTTCTTAGTAGTTGTAAAGTATTTATGCAAAGGAAGATATTTTTAGTTTTATAACAGCATGACTAAACTTTGGAGGTTGTGGCTTCCTGCACTTACGTCTGCTCTCATAGATGGCCCTCGACTTCTCATAAAGGTCATAAGGGTCGGGTTTGTTCAGGTCAAAGCCCTCTGTGGAGTCGGGTACAGATGTGCGGTGATGTGGTTGGTTTGGGAAGGGCGTGCCAGGCGGCAGAACCGGGCCAGATAGGTTCGTCTGAGGGCTGCCCTGAGGGTCCCACTGGTTAAATAGCAATAATAATAAGACACAAAACAAGAAACATTTAATTTCACTAAGCTATAATACACAGCTCTAGTTTTAGTTCACTGCATAGAGGTTCCTGAGTCACCTTCACTTTGCTGTTATGCTTTTTTAATTAGCCAGATTTTGGTAGAATGTTCTGAAGTCAATTAAACGTTTTCCAGGTCTTCAGTGTCTCTCAAAGTTGTTTTTTTTGTTTTTGTTTTTTAAATAATTAATCTTTCACTTTAACTTCCTTAGCTGATTATTGTGAGACAATTATTTTTCCCCTGGTCTGGTAGTCTCTCCAGCTAAATATAATCAAGTGTTATTTCTGCACAAAAAAGACAACTTAGCATCAAACTAATCTAAGTAGCACATTTTGTAATCAGAAGTATTTCATAAAGTTAAATTACTCCTCTTTTTTAGTAGAACTTATTTGAATACATTTTAAATAGTATTTTAGCGCCAGGAAGTCGATTCCTGACTAATTCTTGGTTGAAATTTTGAAATAAAGTGACTGATCAGCTGAAGGATAATTAATTTTTCAGGTTTTCAATTACTTTTTCCAAGTTTTCTAAAGAAATGACAGATATATACACTTCATCTGCAGCAATTAGTTTCTTTAGGCGCAGTCCCCTTCTTTTTTCCTTTACTTTATTTTAATAACAGGTTGCACACTGTAATGCAAGGACTGACTTTCAAAGAATTTAATTTTAAAAGACCTTCAAAAAACATGAAACCTCACTGATGAAAGACACATTTGGGAGTTTAGAAGTGAAGTTTTGTCTCTTTTTCGAATGTGTACAGGTTGCTATTGTTTATTTATTCATGTTTTTCTTCTGAAGACACATTTAAAAGTGATACCACAAATTTTTCTGTTAGTATTTCAACAAGTGTACCAAAATGAAAACTAATTACAGGGAAATTAAAACAACTACAAGGCTAACTTCATTCAAAAACAGCAGGGAACATGTGAGGAAACATGTAAACAAAGTAGGAAAATAATCCCCTGACCTCTGACATGCTAATTATGTGAACTAAATTTATTTAAATGTTGTGCTTCAGTGATTCTATTATACAGAGAAGTAAAAATAACTATGTGGGTGATGGTAGATGTGCAGAAGATCATACATTTATAAATATTCTTCTTTTAGACCTAAACGACGTGTATATTTAAGTTTCTTATTAATTGGCAATTAAGCAACACTAATATAAAAAGGTTTTGCTTTAGCCTATATAAGCAGAGTTAACTTAAACTGATTGTTTTACTCTAGATCTTTGGAATAGGCTTCAGAATATAATTAATCTATTCATACTTTAAAACTTGGGACGAAATGTGTAATTGTTGTATTTAGTCTTATTTTTATTGATTTTTTTCTGATTAATCTTTTGTACATTTGCTTTCTTTCTATCTTTTCTTCTTTGAACTGTTCTGATTATGTTTTTAATTGTTACCATTAGTAGTATTTAGTTAGTTAGTAGTAGTAGTAACGTACTTGTTTGGACGCCTTCCATGGGGAGATGTGACCTGTGGGAAACGAAAAAGAAAAAACTGCTTACAGAAAATAAACAGACACGATTTGTTACAAAGTTACAAAACAAAATCTATGTATAAATAAGTAGATAAGAGAGCGATAAACAAGCAAAACCCGTTTTTGTTTGGAAAGTAACAAAATATCTCGGTGATGATTTCGAATTTGTGTCACTTCCCCTAAACAATTTTTGCCGTTGCGTTTGTTTTCAACATTTTTACATCATTAGCTGTAGGCCCGCAGCACGCACTCCCAAACATAAGCACACACACTTCTCTCTGCAAGTCGCTTTTCATCTGCATGAAAGAAGCAGAAAGAGCTACATCACAACAACACACCCATGAACACAGCTCCCTTGTGACTCTGAGTCTAAGGGATACAGTCCATTTGTGCTGCTAAGACCCAAATACATACATTTAGATGTGCAGCAGCTGCCTTGTAAAAGATCCCACTGCATCTGAAACTCCACTCACATGGAATACATGGGATCAATAATCTGAAATACATAAACTTTCTCCTAAAGCTCCACTCCTGCATGAATCCTTTAGCTGAGATGGGTGCCAGTATAAAATC